>VMDO01016995.1:6473-46229 GCA_007922755.1 Pedetes capensis | reverse complement strand
AAATATGTTTAATATTATATGAATGTAACATGCATTAAACCAATCTCTTCCTTTAGATAGGCATTTGGATTTATTTCTAGATCTTTACTATTGCAAATTATTTAATATAAGATGTCATATATTAAGTATTATACATAATTTATCATGCAATGTCAAGAATATTTGACATATTAGTACCTTTTCAGAAACATATACATTTAACTGGGCTGTCTAAACAAAGAAAAATAAACTGTTGGTTATATAAGGACAGATTCAGTAGTATACCAGTTTAATGTATGGAAAGATCTAAGCTCTAATTATTATTATTTTTTTTGTGGGAGTTTGGGGTTGAACCTTGGGTCTCACCATACTTTGCAAGTGTTCTACCACTGGGTTGCATTCCCAGCCCCCTGTTTTTATATTTCTTAAATTGAGACAGGGTCTCACCAAGTTATGCAGGCTGCTTCTGGCCTTGAAACTAGCATCCTCCTGCCTCTACCTCTTGGGTTGCTGGGATTGCAGGTATGAGCCATGGTGCCTGAGTAAGTGCTGTTTTTAAATGTCTCTGAATCTTTGATCTGTTATTTTCTGTAAGAGATTTATTCTCAAGAATGGATCTCTCTATGCACCAGAAAATGTGGGCATCAGTTGATTTTGATGTCAGTGATTCTTCCACATATGAACTTGAAACAATTATCTCCCTTCTTGGATCCATATGGAAATTTCTCAGTGAGACTTTACCTACTTTTGTTATGTGCCTAACTTTTAAAATATCTAAAGTGAGGAGTGGGATGAGGAATCCATAGTACTGCATCTTCAAACTTGTTTGAGAGTCTCTATCATAACTACATGGAATAAACTTTCTGTTGAAAAAAGATAAGAGTATAAATGTGAGGAGATTTAGCATTTCAAATTTTGATGGATATGGCCAAGTTATACTGCTGAAGCAACTAAACTATGTGAACACTTTGACTACATCACACCAGCACCATATTGCTTCAATCCTTTGAATTTGTAAGTTAAAGAAAAGTCATATTTATTTTATAATCTCTTTCATATGAGTATTTTTCATATTATTTTCACATGTGTATTGGTCATTTGTATTTTTTCTATAGATTTTGAGGGTTTTTTTAGCAGTTTGTCTTTCTTACATTTATTTTCTGAAAATATATATCCTGAATCATAATTCTTTCTTGTGTAGGTGGTACATATGTTTTCTAGTCTACATTATAGCTTCATGACACAGTATTCTTCATAGTTTCTGATTATTGCATATTCATTAGAGAGGCTTACCTCCTACCAAGGTTTTTAAAATAGTTTCTAACATATTTGAATTTTAAAAAATGTTTATATCTGTATCTCTAAGAGTTAAAAGCAAGCCAGGTATGATGGCTCAAAACTTTAATCCCAGAGAATTGGGAGGCTGAAGCAGGAGGATTGCAAGTTGGAGCCCAGAGGCAGCCTGTGTAATTTAGTGAGACTTTGTCTCAAAATATAAAGTTAAAAGTTGGCTGGGGGTACAGTTCAGTGGTTGAGCTCTTGCAAAAAGCATGCATGAGGTCCAGAGTTCAACTCCTCAGTTCTGCCAAATAAACAAACAAAAAAATTTAAAAAGGCATTAAAAACAAAACAATTATAATATATTATAATACAGGTCTCAATACCTCAGTAGATGAGTAAGATGACTCTGCAATGTGTGATACTGGAGAGGAAAATAAGGTGTCATAGCTAATACTTCCTAATCACATGTGTTGGTAAGAAAGTATTTGTCTCATCAGTGTCACCTTCAATCTACTTTATTTCTACCGGCTATAGTTTAAGTATCTCCTACAGGGCTTATGCTGAATTTAATTACTACATTAAAGAGTTGATTAGGTCATGGGGACAGGACCCTTGTAAATGGGTTAATACTATTTTCTCAGGAGTGTATTTGTTACACAAGAGAGCTCTGCTTATGTGCATGGATGGACATGCATGTTTTCTTGCTCCTATCCTTTCTGTGTCTCACATGTACTCACTTTACACTACTCCAGGTTATGTGAAGCAACAAGTCTTTCACAGCCACCTACCCAGACTATTCCTAGGTATTAGGTTGGTGAGATTCCTGTGATTAGCTTAAAACAATCAGTATTTATCCCCAACTGCCAGGGCATTGCCAATTGAGCACATGTTTTAGTAAGGAAAAAATGTGAGAAAATGGTTGAGAAAGGGCTATTAATAGAGTATAAAAAACCAAATACATAAATTTTTTAAGTGCCATTGAGTCAGGTCTGACTCATAGCAATCCTACGTAGAACATAATGAAATACTACCCAATGCTGTGCCATGTATATGATCGTTAGTGTGCTTAAGCTCGTTGCAGCCACTGTGTCAATTCATCTAATTGAGGGTTTTCCTTTTTTTTTTTTTTTTTTGGCTGATCCAGCAGTCTCTCAAACATGTCCTTCTCCAGGGATTGGTCTCTCCTGACAACATGTCCAAACTATGTAAAATACAATCTAGCCATCCTTGCTTCCAAGGAGTACTCTGGTTGTACTTCTTCTAGGACAGATCTGTTGGTTCTTTTGGCAGTCCATGGTATATTCAATATTTGTCTCCAGCACCATAATTCAGAAGTACCAATTGTTCTCCTGTCTCCCTTTTTTAATGTCCAGCTTTCACAACCATATGATGTGACTGGAATACTGTAGAGGTCTTTTTCACATGTGATCCTCCATGGTTTATCTCACATTTGTGTAAGAACAGGTTTTCTCCTGGTTTTTCAGATGAGAAAAACAAGATCCTAAAAAATCACATGATTTTCCCAATGTAAAATTGATGAGAGAGATGAAGAAATTTAATCAGGTCTTCTGATACCTAGTCCAAAAGTTTATTTTCTATATGCTGTCATTTTAAACAAATATGTCTTTATTAAGAATGTAATAGTCTTATTTTTTATTTTCATTATTTTAAGTTATAATTTTTGTTTAATATGCAGTTCTTTAATTTCTGCAGATTCAACATACTTTCTATACTTTTTATTGGTATATAATAATTCTAAAAACAAATGAGTTTCATCATGATATTTCAATATATGCATGTACTTTGAGATATTTTAAATCCCCAATTACTCCCTTTTCCTCACCCCTTCTTCCCCTTTCATATTCCTAATAGTTGCCCTTTAAATTTGATGTCCTTTTCTTTCCCCCCAAATTCTACAATTGTCAGTAACATGTGATTCTTTTCTTTGTGTCTGGCTTAGCTTAGCATGAAGATCTCCAGTTCTATCCATTTTCCTGCAAATGACATAGTTTCATTCTTCTTTGTTGTTGTTATTGTTAGGTACCATCAAGTCCTGTCAAACCCATAGTGGCCCTTACAGGGTTTTCAATGGCTGATTACTTTTCAGGATTGCCTTGGGAATGGATTGCCAAGTCCTTCTCCCACTTTTGTGGTGCTGGGAATCGAACCTCGGACCTTAGAGACTGCAGAGCAGTGCACTACCAATTGAGCTAAATCCCAGCCCCCATACTTCTTTAGGGCTGAATAAAACTATTTCATATATATACCACATTTTCTTTATCCATTTTTCCACTGATGGACACCTAGGCTGATTCCATGTCTTGACTATTTTTAATAGTGCTGTGATATTTCTGAAGTAAGCTAATTTTGATTCTTTTGATTATATGCCCAGAAAATGGTACAGATGGAGCATATGGTTTGTCTATTCTTAATTTGTTGAGGAAACTCCATACTGATTGAGAGGTGGTTTTAGATGTATGGATGAAAATTCATCACCAGAATTCTATTTTCTTTTTTAACTCCTTTAGGTACTAAACTTGTCTTGGAATAGCTAAATGTTATTGAATGGTCTCAATAGAAAGAAATAGCAAGGCATGTTAAGTTATTTATCAGATAAAGGAAACCTCCAATTATTAAAATAGTCGGAATAAAACATTTTTCACAAATTTATTCAGTACAAGTGGAAAACATGATTTGAGTGGTTTTGTGGATACTTTCCATTTCTATAGGAATGAGGTACAAGACAAAATGCATAATGTCACTTGTTTCAAAAATATATAGAAAAGATCTGTTGCTGTAGAGGCTTCTTATGGCTTTAGGAAGTTTCCAAATTTGTGTTTTTGAGGTTGTTTCTTGTTCTTGTTTCTCTCAATAGTAGAGAACAGTGCAATAGGCATAGTGTTGTTTATGGTCTCTCCCTCAATTACTATTATCTTTTAAAGAATATTAGCAGATACTTTCGTGCAGCTGTAGCCATGTGGCATCCGATCCCATCAGATCTCGGAAGCTAAGCAGGATCGGGTCTGGTTAGTACCTGGATGGGAGACTGCCTGGGAACACCAGAAGCTGTGGGCTTGGGAGAAGGACCTGGCAACCCCCTCCCCAAAATCAATCTGCCATTGAAAACCCTATGAACAGCAGAGAAGCACTGACAGTAGTGTTTCCCCTGTTGTACAAAGGGTCGCTATGAGTTGGATACCAACTCGATGGCACCTAACAACAACAACAACAACAACAACAACAACAACAACAACAACCAGGTACTTTATTGTCTATTTCAGGAGTTCATTCCAAAGTAATCCCAATATGTCATATATGAAGTTTTTAAGGTTTTAACATGTTCAGTCTCTCTCCTTCTGTCTCTGTCTCTATACCTTTCCCTTTCCAAGTTCCCCCTTTCTCTCCCATCAAGTGATAATGGAGTACTGAGAACATCAGTGTCTGAATTCTTTTCTGTTGACTGTCAGCCAGACATCCTGGTTTAGCTAATTATGAAAAGAGAGGTAGTACATTTGCTACATTATGAATATTACAGCTACCTGAGGTAATAAAGGATGATCTGTATGGATCCTTATTATATTAAAGCTGTTTGTTTTTACTCAGAACATCCTTACTTAGGAGATGTACTGATATGCACAAATGTCAACTCATGATTCCTTTGATTTTTATGATCTTTACTTGAATACCTAAAAGGTGATGAAGTGGCTGATGCTGTGATGCACACTTGTAACCCCAGGTACTTGGAAGGCTGAGGCAAGAGGATTGTGAGTTTTAGGCCAGAGACATCCTGAAAACTTAGAACCGGTCTCAAAATTTAAAAACAGAAAAAAGGGGTCAGGAGTGTGGTTGAGTGGTAGAGGACTTGCCTCCCATGCATAAGGCTCTGGGTTGAAGCTCCCAGTATAGAAAAAAAAGGGGGGGGGGATGAAAAAGAAAGTAATTTTAAAAATTATTTATGAAACATGCTAAGCAATTTTTGCTTGCAATGTATATTTTAGGTTGCTTGATTTCTTTCAAATAGAAATAATAAAATTAGTGTTTTTGATGAAAATTTTGAATTTTAGTTGAATTTTTTTAGCTTTTTGGGACAGTATCTTGCTGTGTAACCCAGGCTGACCTCAAACTAATAATCCTCCCCCTTGTCTCCTGAATGCTAGGATTACAGGCATGTGCCACCATGCCTGGCTCAGTAGAACATCTTGTAAAAACTTTATTAAAAATACGTAGTTGTTGTTAGGTGCCATTGAGTTGGGTCCAATTCATAGTGATACTATGTACAACAGAATGAAATATTCCTGACACTGTGCCATGCCCAGTACTATGTCTGTGCTTCTTTGCTATTCATAGGGTTTACAATGGCTGATTGTTTTGGGAGTGGGCTGCCAAGTCCTTTTCCCATTACAACCCATTATATGAGGAAGTAAATGAATTTTGAGATGTCTGTAATAAATTTAGACATTATTCATGTGAATGGATTAAAAAGTCTAACAAATTAGAATAGCTAAAGTTATGCAAACACTATGCTTTGGATTAGAAATTGTATGTTACAATATGCATGTAAAATAATGATTAAGATATTAATTTGTACACTAGCGTTTTATAAAATACCACTTATAGTAACACAGTACCCACTCACCTTGGACCATTAACTGTCTTCTCAGACGTTAGTTTTTCATCTGTAAAATGACAGGCTGACTGCTCAGGGTTGTAACCTCAAATGCTTATGAGGTTCAAGATTGAATAGGAAGTGGCAGGCCCTCTTTGAACAGGAGAGTTCATATTCTGTTCAGGGTAGTCTCAACACCACTCCTTCTCTCCCTTCATTCTTTTCTTTCTTCTTTCATTTGTTTTCAAATCTAACCATTCTGGCTTCAGTAACAGCCAATGAGTCTCCAAGTTGCAACTTGTGAGGGGAATAACTAATATTACATTCACCTTTAAAAAGTGCATTTTTTGCTGGGCATAGTGATACTTACTGTAATCATAGGATTCAGAAGGTGGGAGAGGCAGGAGTATCTTAAGTTCAGCTAGTCTGAGCTACATAGATAGTTCAAGGCCATCCTGAATCACATAGGGAAATACTGTCTTTAAAAACAAACAAACAAGGGCTTGGAATGTAGCTCACTGATATAGCACATCCAAAGTCTTGGGTCTGATCCCTAGCACCTGTAAACAAAGCAAAGCAAAGCAAACAAACAAATAAGAAAAAAAGATTTTTTTTTGTAATCACATAAGAGAATTATTTCTTTATTCTAAACTTACCTAATTCTTTTCATCCTTAAAATTGGACCATGTTGTTGGCCCCCAATCTCAGTTCTGCCCACAGCTCATCAGAGCTGTTATCTGATGATGAAACACATCAATTACATGTTTATACAATGAAATATATATACACATATTCATATGCACAGACACACTATATAAGTACATATGTGTTTATTTCATTAAATATACTATCACTGGCTTTGAAGCTAGATAATGTATAATTTTTAAAATAAAAATGAATCCTAGTCTTTTATTCTGAAGAAATTCATACTTTAAAGATCCAGTGGAAGGGAACTCTGTCATTGCCTGAAAAATTGACTTATTTCTTTGTATGAGTCTTTGCTTGTTCAAAATTTTAAACTTTAAGCACCAGTAGATTGCAGTCACTTGATTTTATTTTTTGTGAATATTTAGACTTAGTGGGAAAAAAGGGGTAAGATCATTTAACAAAAGACTTTCCCTGCAATTCTGGTTTCTCCTCCTGTTATCTAGTCCTGGTAGTTAATGAATTTTGAAAACTTAAGCCTGTATACTTATGACTATTTAGAGAATATCAATTCAGTTTTGCACTGGCTCAGTAGAAATTATATAGTTCTGGTGATGTTCAAGTTTAAGATTATACCTGGATTATTAAAGTATGTTCAGTATCATGTCTGTGGGAAAACAGCCTTTGTAAGCTTTTGTATCTTTTAGAAACTTCATGTGATCAGAAACTTTACTTTTTCTACTGTTAGATTTCCATTGCATAAAGTTGTGATTGTTAGGTACCACTGAGTAGGTGTTCAACCCATAGGGACCCCATATACAACAGCCAAAACAGTATTGTTAGTGCTTCTGTGCTATTCATACGGTTTTTCAAGGGCAGATTGATTTTTGGGAGTGGTTTACTGGGTCCTTTTCCCAAGCCTACAGCACCTGGTGTTCCCAGGTGGTCTCCTATCAGAGTACTAACCAGGCCCGACCGTGCTTAGCGTGGGAGGTCTGATGGGACTGGATGCCACAGTGGTAAGGCTACAGGCTAGTGCATAGAGTAAACATTCTCAATGTTTAAAAAAAGGATTTTGGACATAATAATTACATAACAAATATGTTTAAATAATTACCCATTTAATTTTGGGAAAATATATTTTAGAATGGGCAGTGATTTAGCTCAGTGGGTAGAGCGCTGCGCTGCAGTCTCTGAGGCCCTGAGTTCAGTTCCCAGCACAGCAAAAATGGGAGAAGGGCCTGGCAATCCACTCTCAAGGCAATCACAAAGCACTCAGCCATTGAAAACCCTATGAGGGTCGCTATGAGTCGGATACTGACTAGACGGCACCTAACAACAACAACAACATATTTTAGAATACCAAAAAAGAGCAGTTTTTCCTAGTATGAGCAAATATTGTTCTTGTTTTAGCTTGGGGGAAATATAATAGAAAAATATTTACTTAATAGAATTTTGAACTATGGGATGGACATGTTTATAATTACTGTAATAGTGATCAACAGATGAACTTTTGAAAGATTAAGGAAATTTTCATTTTCTTAAAATTTTCAAGGACAAGGTAGGAGAATAAATTAAATGCTGGCCTCAGTTTTACTCTTGAGTTAAGCTTGAAATAGTGTTGACTAGAGATACCCTTACTGTAGCTATTCTGTAGTAATTCAACCAGAAAGTGAATGAATTGTTAACTATAACTATATGTACTCATTAGTGTCTTCAATAAGATAGTTATGGTATTATTGTATTTCATTCACCTCCTACATGGGCTTTGCGCATACATATATGTATATGTATGCATGTGTGACTGACACGCTGAACATGTTATCTAATTTTGATATTTTTTGAAATTCTGCCTAAGTATGTTATCAGTAATGTGATTTCTCAATTACGTTTCTCTTATTGTTACTCCCAACCCTTCTCTCAACTGTAGGTCATTTATATTCTGCTTATCTCACTTTATAACTAATATATTCCAAATAGCATTTCTAAGTTAATTGATAAATCACTGTGTAAGATATGTTGGTTTGAAAGCAAACATCAAATCATATTTGTATTTTTATGTCTTCATTACTTCATGATTGTAGAGCAGAGCATTGACAAGTGATTTGTATTAGTTATTTACTGCTGCATAAGAAACCATTCCCACTTAAGTGACTTAAAAGGACAATTGTTTATGTTGTTCATGAAGGTTCAATTTGGGCAGATATTGCCAGAAATGCTTTGCTCAGGATGGCTTGGGTAGGAAGTGGATAGTCCATTTTAAAGATAATTCACCCACATCATTAGCAGAGGGGGGAATAATTATTGATTGGAAACTCAGCTGGGGTTTTGCATCAGTTTCTTGTTTTCTGTCCTGTAGACCTCTTCAGTTGGCTGCTTTGCTTTCCTCAGCATGGTGATTTGCTTTCAATAGTATCTTAATAAAACAAGGAATAAGTTCATGACATTTTAATGACATGATGTAGCTTTTGGAAACCACATAGCATCACTTAAACTGTACTTTATTAGTAGAGGTTATCACAAAGGTCCACTGAGGAACTAGGTGAGGGGACATAGACTCTATCCCTCGATTGGGAATTAACAAGGTTCTAGAAGAGCACATAGGACAGGAGATACTATTGCACTTAACTTTGGAAATTACTATATGACTATTGGTTTGTCATCCAAATAAGAACGTATTCAAGTTTACAAAATGAAAGGCTTCTGGGAAGTCCTTAGATTCTTAGAAGATGAATGTGTTGCAATTGTCCTAAATCAGTGCCTATGAATTTACATGAATTTCTTCTGAATTGGGGCTTTCATAGCCTTAAGACTTAGGACTTTCTCTTGTACTTGTAAGGGACAGGGTATATCTTCTGGATGTATTAATGAATGAACAAATGCTCTTCTGATGGCTTTGGTTCTCTTAGGGCTTTTTTGATACCTAGAAGTGATCTTTTCTAGGAGATGATAGTAGAAATCAGGAGAATCAAATCATGATCATGTTTCCTGTGTATTATTAGACTCTAAGCTGTATTTCCTATTCATTCTCTATATCCACCACTATATACACACATAGAAGAGTAAAATTATTTAAATTTTGAACCCATACAGAAGTGTTTACATCAAGGAAGAGTTAATGTTGAAAGTTTGTTGTAAAACTATGAGTATACTGCATAATTAGAAGTTTTCCATAAGCCATATTTTAGAACTACTGGAAAACAAAATATCAGAAATTTCTGGTACCAGTATTGATTTTGAAAATGAAGAGTTTGATTTTGATCTAAGACACACTTCCACTTCTTTTCTGCCTAAGTTAATATTTTTGTATGATGAGTATTTTACTTAGTGTTAATATGTGTTTTTGGTACCCATGACTTCAAGCAACTTAAAATATTTAGGCAAAGCTTAAGTAAGGATTTATGCAGCCACAGCTATTATCTTTAGTTCTAAGTGGGAAACAAAATCAAAATAATGTATAATGTTCAATCTTCTCATATGCTTTTCCAGTTCTAATTTTTGACAGAATCTATAAGATTTTCAGACTTGTTAGGCCAATGAAGCCAGATATTTTCTCATCATAAGAAGGAATTGCAAATAAAGCCAAAGCACAATGAAATTATCTTTTGTGGAAGGTCTTGAAACCACAATTTTGTTGCTTGTTTTTAGTAGATTACTTTTTCCTCCCTATAGTAATTACTCTTAGTCATTTTATATTTTGATTCAACTTAATAGTAAAATTGAACATAATTCTGTTTTGTTTTTATATTAATTATTTTCTAATGAATGTTCATCCAAATTACACAACACCTACTTTAATACATGTTATGAAATACATGTTATTATATGAATACATTTTACATTAGTTTATACACCTCGCATCTTTGGAAGACTATATGGTGATTAAATCCTGACATTTTGTCCAGTATTGCCTTTCCTATCCACTCAGTAATTTATTCTCATATTTATTCATCTATTGTATATTTTCATGAGTATGCATTAAACAAACATATTGACCACTTTCTATGTGTTTGCCTCAATGTTGTATGTAAAGTTAAATAAAACACTCTTTCTTCTCTGAAGTTTATAATTTGCTACAGGAAATTACTGATTTTTATTTTAAAATACTGACTGCAAGCATGAACCTACTCCAAGATGAATTTATAAGACAACTTTCTTGGTAACTCGCTTGTAATATTTTAATTTTCATATTAATCATTAAACATCTTCCATATGAATTTCTTTTTTGTATTCCTTAATATGAACACAAGTGGTCATCTTTTTAGATTGTTAAAATTGCTCCTCATGAAAAATAAGAGTATTTTCTATCTTAGGAAATGGACTATCATGTGGCATATACTATGGTTTAAGACTACTTAAAGGGCATAGATTCAAGAAAATAAATCCACTTTGGTTTTGATTGTTAATATCTGCTGCCTTGTAACATGATCCTTTTCCATTCTCTGTTTCTGTGGTTAGAATCTTTCACCAAAAAGTAGTGACTTCCAAGTATCATCCTTAGACTAGCAGTAATTAGCATCATCTACCACACTAGTGTCCTATCTTGTCATATCGTATAAGCTAAGCATCATTAGGCTTGGTTAGTACTTGGATATAAGGCCATTTGGGAATACTGGGTGCTGTAGGCTTGGGGAAAGACCATGCAGCTCACTCCCAAAATAATCAGCCATCACTGGAAAACTATGAATAGCAGAGAAGCACTGACAGTAGTGATGGGCATGGCATAGTGTCTGATAGTGTTTCGTCTGTTGTATGTAGGGTCACTATGAGTTAGACCCAACTGGATGGCACTTAACAAGAGGAAATTGTTGAAAATGCAAATTTGCAGGCTCTGCTTCATATGTACTGCGTCAGAAACTCAGGGCTAGCTGGCTAATCCATCAAGTTCCCCAGGAGTTTCTTTTGCACTCTACCATTTAAGAGTACTTTTTAAAGGATTCTAACACATGCATTACTCTGCACTAGAACTGTGAGGCATTTACAGGATACTACTGGTGCACATATAGTTGCTTTACCTAATTGAATGAAGTTAATAAGTGTAATTTTTTTCTTGAGTATGCTAAAAGCTAACAACGAAAAACAGTCTTGTCCATTTGTCAAATGATCTCTTCCTTAGGAGAAAAAGCAAATATATATCTTTTCCTTACCATACATGGGTTTGGTATTTGAAAAATCTATGTATTTTTGTGATAATTGCCTCTGTAATAGGAACATTATCTCTCATTTAAAATCACATGGGTTTGCTAATGGAATATTAGCCTAATTCACAATAACTTTGGCAGGACAAAGTAATTTGCTAAAATAGTACTCCAAAATAATAGTTTAAGGAAAATATATAGCAGGTAACAGTCACTTATTAATTCTTGTTGTTTTTGTTGTTAGGTGCCATCGAGTCGGTATCTGACTCATAGCGACCCTCTGTACAACAGGGGAAACACTACTGTCAGTGCTTCTCTGCTGTTCATAGGGTTTTCAATGGCAGATTGATTTCGGGGAGGGGGTTGCCAGGTCCTTCTCCCAAGCCTACAGCTTCTGGTGTTCCCAGGCGGTCTCCCATCCAGGTACTAACCAGGCCCGACCCTGCTTAGCTTCCAAGATCTGACGGGATCGGATGCCACAGGGCTACAGCTGCAGGCTTATTAATTCTAGGTTAGTTTAAATATATTATGTTAATTTTCACAAATACTTTGAAATGGGTACTATTTTCCTGCTCTTCTTTTGGCAGTATTGGGGGTTGATCGAAGGGCCTCATGCATGCTTTTTAAGAGCTCTGTCACTGAACTGCACACCCAGCCTTCTCTATTTTTTATGTTGAGACAAGATCTCATTAACTTAAACAGGCTGTCTCTGGCCTCAGACTTGTGATCCTCCACCTCTGGAGTCACTGGGATTATAGGCATGCACCATTGTGCCTGACCTTGTCTGCCCTTTCTTAAAAGCTTTCCATTTTCACAATAATATAAAATGAGAAAACAAAACAAAAAGATCACCCCATGCCCCCAAATTGAGTTTATATATGAATTTAACTTTGGAAAAATAATGACACAATTATGTTGCATAAACCCAGTTGTTATTCCTTTTGTGGAACCAAAAAATTCAATTGCTTTTCTTGACTTCAAAGAGCAAAAAATATAGTGTTCCATTAGTAATGAAATGTTACTTTCCAAACATACAAATAACTTTTTCCATATACTTCAGTCTTGCAAGTTATCAGAATAAGTTTAATGGCATGCAAACTATACTAGAATTTTTGCTTTATTCATTGATATTCCATCTATATGCATAAATGAGATGTAATCATGTACCAGAGTACCTTTACCTATTGTTTCACGTGTAGGAATAGGTTAGAAACCCATTTTTAAATGAAAACCATTTATTTTATCTTCTTTTCTTGCCTAAAGCTGACAGTTGATTGACTGCTGTAATATGAATTTAGAGGTAACTAAAATCCCAATATTGTTGAAACTACACCACTATAAACTTGTCAGTTCATAGTGATGCACATAAAAACCAGATAGATTTTCAGCTGCTCAGTGTATTGTGAAAAGTAAAATGGGGCATTTTCTTCACTTGCATATTCTCTATGGGCTTTGAGTTACATCTTAAGGACTGTGTTGTAGTTTTACAATTAACCTGTCATAGGAGTACATATTAAGATTTTGTTGTAGTTACTTCCTTTCACACCATTTTCCTTCAGTGTATATTCAACAAAAGTAGTCTATAGCAGCATTAAATGAGAAGGCAAAACTTTAGTTTTCAGGGCTGTTTTAGAATTACCTGTGTGATTTTTGTTGCTATCATTTCTGGTAGGAAAGCTTCCAGACTCTTCCTTTATAATGACAGACGCAGGAGCTTCTTTTATCCTGCCATGGCTCCTCAATGAAGGAGAGATTTTTGTTTTTAGCCTCACAGGGATGAATTTTCAATACTTTTAGCTTCCTTGAGATGGCACTGTAAGCTATTTACTGTGGAATAAAGCACCTTTTATGTTTTTCAATAAATAAAATTCAACTACAGCAGTAGTTGACAATAACTTATGCATTGCCTTATCTCAGAGTTTTAGAGTTCATGATTTTATGAAAGCTAATCATGTTATAAATGCCCTTGGTATTAGTCTCTTTTCCTAGAATATATTATTGTAATAAAATACCAAACATTTATATGTCATTTTCAATTTTAAAACTTTTTTTTCATTTTCATGTTACTGCTAATAAAATTCTGTCTTCTAAAAGATGATAATGAGAGATAACCTGGCCACATGTTTATTTCAGCTTAATTCTGATTCCTGTAGACTTCTGGGAGAGAATTCCAGTCAGAAAAATGCAATATTCATGATTACTAGCATGAACATCATGTAGGAGAAAGACAATTAAAAAAAACTTAGAAAAATAGATAACACTTCATCTGGCAAGTGATGAGCCCACTGAGTTTTAAAAAATTTATTTTCTATTAAATACATTTTGGGGACTTTAATAAAAGAAATATGTTTTCAAATCCTTAGTATCAAGGAATAAGAAAGCAGTAACTTGTATTTAGGAAAGTGTAATGTAAAAATAGTAATGTGAAAAACTTGAGTACATGAATTCTGTCTGTGGGAATATAAGATTGGCAAATTGTTCATTGCTTTTCTCATACAGTAATAATGGTAATATCAACAAGAGGAAAACACCATATGCACGTGTTGAGATAAATTATATATATGTGCATATGTGTGTGTGTGTGTGTGTGTGTGTGTGTGTGTCTGATCTTTTCCAAACACATGCCATTTTACTGTTCTTTTGCTACTGAAGAATTAGTTTGAAGGAATTGATGTCATAGAGAAAGCAGAAATGGAATAAGGTGCATGGCCCAGTCTATGGGACTCTAAAGTCTGAGGTGTTAATTCTGAAGATACAGAGTTACATTAGAGGAGATGATAACATAGACACTTCTTTCTCATTTTCTACCACAGCATTTCTGATTTCCACCTCTTTCTTCTCTACAAATATTTTCTATTAGTTATATTATAATGATAGTTTCCTCCTGCATTCTAAAAGGTCAGTAGCAGATGAAACTGTCTTATGTGAATTTCATAGCACAAAATACATGTATATTTATTTTCCTTATAAAATATTTAGTAATAAAGTTGATTACATTATACAGGAAGTTGGGTTTTTGAAATTCTTCATTGGACTAGCCTAATCTGAATTTAGTTCATGCCATGCTCCTTTTGGAATAGGGCTTCTTCTTTTATGACAAATATACCACTGTTACAAATTCCTATTCAGTATTTGGAGCCAATGTGACAGTTTAAGACGGCATGCCTAAATGTGATTTTTAGTAATTCACTAAAATGTATTAAGTAAAACAATATTAATCCTCATACTATAAAATGCTTATGGGCTGGGATTTAGCTCAGTTGGTAGAGCGCTGTGCTACAGTTTCTGAGGTCCGGAGTTCAATTCCCAGCACCGCAAAAATGGGAGAAGGACCTGGCAATCCACTCCCAAGGCAATCCCAAAACAGTCAGCCATTGAAAACCCTATGAGGGTCGCTATGAGTCGGATACCGACTCGACAGCACCTAACAACAACAATAAAATGCTTAGGCTTCTTGATTAAAGTTAGAATGACAAGCTTGCTATTCATGGGCTCTATACCTATTCAGCATCAGTTGCATAAGTATGTGTTTGTCCATTTTAGTAGAGGAATTTCTGGGTCCCATAGGAAAAATGTCAAGGTGATGTAGATAGTCTCTGCTTTTATCCCTTTGACATTTGTTCAGTTTTCTAAAGGACTGGGAACTACGTGGTCATAGATATATATCATTTTATATTGATAGCCTTGAATTATTTAACAATGTTTTGCATAAATGTAGAAATTTGAATATGGGATACAAGAGTGATTTCATTATTACTTGTTTGATTGAAAACCTTTAATTCCTAATCTTTAAGACTACACGAATATTTGCTTTTAAGAAAACAATGTGGATTTTTAATAAAAAGAATTCAGAATGTCTTTAGATTATGTTGGTAAGCATTTATTTGAAGTAATATAAGCAAAAGTAAATAGTACCTCTTTTATTTAAAAAATTGCTATCATTTATAAGGGCATTTCTAAAAATAAACCCTGAAGACCTTTTCATTCATAGATTTACATTTTATAGTAGTCTTCTTGCTTATCACATAGGTTCTCCCAAAATTCTTTTCCTAGAATGAAAATGGGATCATTAGCACTGGAAACAAAAAATGAAGAAACTGACTTGAATGAATTATGTCATCTTTAATAAAAGCCTGGCAAAAAATGAATTCTGCTTACTAATTTAAATGGCCCAGCTAAATGAGCCAGCAACCATTTTTCTTATACAATTACAAAACACATAAGGAATTAAGAATATGTCACAGATAAAACTTGTTGTTTTTCTATTGTTAGGTGCTGTGAAGTTGTGTCCGACTCATAGCGACCCTCATAGGGTTTTCAACAGCTGATTGTTTCGGGATTGCCTTGGGAGTGGATTGCTACGTCCTTCTCCCATATTTGTGGTGCTGGGAATTGAACTCTGGACCTCAGAGACCCTAGAGCAGCGCTCTACCAACTGAGCTAAATCCCAGCCCCATTAAATGAAACAAAATATACTGGTGAAACAAAATTAGCAAGAACATGTATAGGGACAGGTAAAGCTAGGTTCTTTGGAACAGATAATGCTAGGGTCTTTAATGGAAATTTTTCTTACTGGCTCAGTATTTGATATTTAGTAATTCTTAAATATTTTTAAAGTGTCTATTTATTAAGTGACTACTAGTGTCAAAAATTCTGTAGTCATTGTTGATGCTAGGTGGGGTCCAGTCAGGTCTGACTCATAGCTACCTTATGTACAACCGACCATGTCTGGTACTATGCCAGTGCTACTGTGCTGTTCATAAGGTATTCAATGGCTGATTGTTTTTGAGAGTGAGCTGCCAGGTGTTCTCCCAAGTTTACATCACCCTGTATCCCCAGGAGGTCTCCCATCCAAATACTAACCAGGCCCAACACTGCTAAACTTAGGAGATATGACACCACAGTGGGGCTGCACACCTATAGTCCTTACACATGAAAAAAAGAGTTTATAGTCATTGCATCCAAAGGGGGAAAAAAAAGATTTATTGAGTCATTTATACTAAGTATCCTACAAGTATTTTTCTACTTCTTTACAAGTGAAATAGGTTATAGGTTAATTACTATTTTTATGCCTGCAGCCATACCACTGTATGCTATTAGATCTCAGGAATTAAGCAGGATATGGCCTGGTTAGTAATTGGGTGGGAAACTGCCTGAGAATCCTGAGTGCTGTAGGCTTGGGAGGAGGACCTGGCAGCCTACTCACCCCACCAAAAAAACTAAGCCATTGAAAACCCTATGAATAGCAAAGAAGCACTGACATAGGGCCAGGCATGGCACAGTTTCAGACAGCGTTTCCTTTTGTTGTACATAGGGTTGTCTATGAGTGAGAGCTGACTTCATTGTACCTAGCAACAACAACAGCAACAACAAATTTAAGCCAATAAGAGACATTTATTTTATAAGAGAGAGACTTTTTTTAGACTTTGTGCTTTTTTTATAAAAAGGTTTGTTTTAAATTTTGAGATATTAATAAAACAAAGGAATCTAGGTTTAAATAACTATTGCTATGGTTTGTGACAACTTATAGAATGTAAACTTCTTTGTCGATTTTCGTGGTGCTGTAAACCAATACATATTGTGCTTAAACTTTTATTGGATAAACATACAAGTGTAAGTTAGATAGTAATTTTTATACCTATTTATTAACTTTAGCATTAACATAAAATCTTGACATGTGGACAAAGAAACTGATATTTCTTAAATTTCAAATTCTCAGTGATTATATTTTGATTGATGGATTTTTTTCATTTTTTTGGATATATATTTCTATCCTATTTGTTATGCTCACATGAAAATACTGCTTCTGAGTCACAGAAGTTTGAATTTGAATTTTCAAGCTGGTAACTGATGACAGTTTTGTTCAAATTCATCCCTGAGCTTTGTTCAGTTTTCTACTGGAGTTAGTGTATAAGCTAGGTTGATTAAAATAGCCTTATACAGAAATACACATAGGGATTGAATACTATTTCTTTTCATTAAATAGCAATTAACTAATCACATTATGATTATTTAGTAGAATAAATAACTACAACATGTAAAGTTTTTCACCTGTTTAAAAATGAGTATTTTACAAATAGATATTAACTAATTATTACTTAATAGCATTAAAAGTATGCAGTGTGATATTTAACTTATGTAAACTGAAGATTATTTTTACTCAGATATTTTATAAAGTGCATTTACATGCAAAATGAATATTTTAATTTCATAATAATTGTCTTTATGTAAAGAGACTATTAGTATAAGAATGTGACACAAGAAAGATTGAATGAGCAGAAAGACTGCTAGGTCAACGGAGAGAGTAACTGGCTGGGAGAAAGAAACTAAGAGAAATAAAGAAAAAAATACAGTGACTGTGATCAAAAGAATCAGGAACCTCAGGGGCAAGGGCTTCTGCAACTCTGCTGCTCTGGGACACTCCAATAGACTTACTTGATTAGAAAAGGGCCTCGTCTCCTGGGTCATCAGAGGCCTCTTAGAGGCTGACCAGTTGAATGGTAACAGTTCTAATAGGAACACAGCCAGAGCCAGAACAAAAGAAAGGGTAAGAATTGACTTGGATAAGTCTTAAAAGGGAATTACAGTATTCAGTACTTTACATATTTAACCATACTTTAGACTCTTAGAAGGATGAGTGAATGGCCTCAAATTTTTCAGTGTTGGTCAGGAGAAACAATCAAATGATGATAACATGTACAGAAGAGGGAAATGAACATTTCTGATTCAAACTGCACTTGCAAAAGCTGCTTATGCAATTTTTAATGTAGATTACAGTCAGTCCTCTAGTGACCTTGGGTTCTTTAACTGCAGATTCAACCAACCACTATGGATTGAAAAGATTTTAAAAACAACATTGCATCTGTAAAGAACACGAACACCTTGGAAGTAAAATCTAAGAGCTACTCACATAGTTCTTACATTGTATTAGGTATTATAAATAATCTAGACATGATTTAAAGTTTGTGGGAGAATATAGCTAGGTTATATACAAGCACTGTACCAGTTTATAAAAGACTTGGGACTTGAGGGTTTTGGATAACTTGAGTGGGAAGGTGCTGTAGTCAATCTCCCCACAGATAGTGAGGAATGACTGTATAGTGTATTGTACGTTTGTCAGTTTAACTTCCTGCCCCACTTTTAAAATACTATTTACATTATGATTCAAGTATTCTCACTTTTGCTGGAAGTCAGTCATTGAAGGATATTTTTAAAGAGAAAGAGCTCTATATAAAAATTGCATGAAGGACAATTTTGACATAAGCCATTGCTTGTGCTCTTTTTTATTGGAAATTTTTAATGTACAACTTAATGGTTATTATTCTGGCATGTATTTCACTGTGACAATTCCATATATGCATTTCATTGTATGTTGCTCACATAACCTTCCCCTTCCCCTCTCATGACCCTGCTCTCCCACCCCCCTACCAATGGCCTCCTTCCTACTTGTATGTCTTTTTTGTGGGAATATTTATCTATATATGTGCATCCCGATTTTGATTTAAGTCTAAACTTTTTTTCTATAGTGATCTGTCTTTTTACATTCTCAGCAGTATTAGATGAGTAATCTAGTCCTTATGCATTATTGCCATCCTTTTGTATTATTGGTATTATTATTATTATTATTATTATTTCCCATACTTATAAAGTTGTGCTGTTTACATTGAGGTTGACCTCTCTTCCCTTCTTCCCTCCTCATTGGCCCTCCTCCACCTCCTGTCTTCTCCCATCATCACTTCCTTTTGCTAGATCTCTTCTTCCTTCTTTGCACTCCTTAAATTGTCCCTTTTATGCTAAGTTTACATAAGCTTCTTCTTATGTTTCAATTTCTGTATAGGAATTTTTCCGTTTTTAGTTTGCTTCAACTCCCACATATGACTAAGAATATATGATATTTCTCTTTTTGGGCTTGTGTTCATTCATTTAAGATAATTTTCTCCAATTCCATCCATTTTGCTGCAAATGACATTATTTCATTTTTTTTGTAATTGCTGAGTAGTATTCCATTGTGTATATGTACCAATGGTACATATTGTTGATGGACACTTTGGTTGATTCCATGTCCTTGCTATTGTGAAAAGTGCTGCTTTGAACATGGAAATGCAGGTGTCTCTGTGGTATGATGATTCATCTCCCTTTGGGTATATTCCCAATAGTGGTATAACTGGGTCATATGGAATATCCATTTTTAGTTTTCTAAGGTACCTCCATATTGATTTCCAAAGTGGTGGAACCAATTTACTACTCCACCAGCAGTGTAAGAGGGTCCCATTTTGTCAGCAACCATGCCAGCATTTGTTATTTGTTTTATTGGTCTTGGCCATTCTTATTGGAGTAAGGTGGAATCTCAGAGTTGTTTTGATTTGCATTTCCCTAATGGCTAGGGATATTGAACATTTTTTCATGTGAAGCCATTTTTTCATGAAGCCCTCACAAGCTTCTTCATTTGAGAACTGTCTGTTCAGTTCCTTTGCCCACTTATGTATTGGGTTATTTGTTTTCTTGGGTATTGTTTTCTTGATTTTGTTACAAATTCTGGAAATTAGTCCTCTGTCCAATGTTATAGGATGTGAAGAATTGGGAGAATCAATATTGGAAAAATGGCTATCCTATAAAAAGCAATCTATAGATTTAATGCAATCCCTGTTAAAATTCCAGTGACAGACTTTAGGGAAATTGAAAAAAGATCCAAAAATTCATATGGAAACACAGAAGACCATGTATGGCCGAAACACTTTTAAGCTGTAAACCTAATGCAGATGAGATCACAATCTCTGACTTTAATCTATACTTCAGGGCTGTAGTACCCAAAACAGCTTGGTACTGGCACAAAAATAGGCCTGAAGACCAGTGGAACAGAATAGAGGACCCAGAGACAGATTGATTCATCTATAGCCACATGATTTTTGACAAAGGAGCAAAGAGGTGAATTGGAGAAAGGATAGCTTTTTCAATAAATAGAGTTGAGAAACTTGTATATCTGCTTGCAGAAAATTGAAAACAGACCTGCACCTCTCAATATGCAGGAGAGTTAACTTGAAATGGATAAAAGACGTCAACATAAAACCAGAAACTTTAAAGTTACTAGAAGAAAAGATAGGCAATATGCTCCAACAAATAGGCATAGGAAAGCATTCCTTTAATAGGACTCCAGTTGCTCAAGAAATCATGACAAGAATAGATAAATGGGATTGTATGAAATTAAAAAGCTTCTGTATAGGAGACAATCAACAGAGTTAAGGAAGTCCCGCTGAATGGGTTTATAATCTTTTTACTAAGACAGGTTTGTGAACATCCAGAATTGTTCATCTTTCCATACCTAAATAATTTGGCATAATTTATTAAAGTAAAATGTACTATTATGTCAAAATATGATTAGAAAATTTTTAAAAAATAAAATGGAGTCAATTCTTCTAATGAATTACAATTATCCCTATGATAGTCTTAATTCCAGTGTGCTTATATTAGTGAAATTCAACTTGGCTTGTTGAACTAGTAAACGTAGTGACTCTATTAATTCTCTGAGGATTTTATCCAAAGATAGTTAGCAGTTAGCATCCATAACCTCAAGGACCCTCTTCTGTAATAATAAGAATTCAATACAGAATTAATTTCATAGGTGAAGTAGAATGATGTGTGAAAAATTTTATTTAAAAAACAATTTTCCTTATTCAGATATAATATAGTAAAGTTTTAAACATTTGAAAGACAACTAGCCATGGAGCTTTATTTATTATTTTATTTGGCACATAGATGGTTTATTTTATACTTTTTATAGAGCAAAATTACATGGTGATCACCCATGTTTGTAGAGAAAATTGCCTCCTCTACCAGCTTAACTCATTCTAAAAATCAATAAGTTCTGACCAATAGTAATAAACCAATAGAAAAAAGAATCTGTGCATTTATGTTTTCTGTGATTGTGTTTTTATGTTGTTATTTTTCACGTAGAAGTTGACATGTAAGGAACAATCTAAATAAAAAAGGAATGACAATGTTTTATATAAAATATATTGGCACTATAAACTGGCTAGAATTATAATTGTTGTTGTTAGGTGCCCTTCTATATCTATGTTGTTGTTGTTGTTGTTAAGTGCCGTCAAGTCGGTATTCGACTCATAGCGACCCTCATAGGGTTTTCAATGGCTGACTGTTTCGGGATTGCCTTGGGAGTGGATTTCCAGGCCTTTCTCCCATAGAATTATAATTGTGGGAGTTAAAAGTTTAATCCCAACCTTGTCACTTATTTACTCTCTAAAACTGGAGCTGTTAATCTCTCTCTTTCCTCATCTACTTATATGGAACGGGGACACTGAAAGGCCACATGTAAGAAGATCTTTGGCAAACAGTAGACACTCAAAAGATGTTTGTTGCTTTCTCTTAATGGAATGGATCATGTCCTACTGGAAAGATCAGCTGGCTCTGTAAAATTTTAAAGAAATAGGTATTAGTAGTAATTAAAATAATATAAAGACAAATTTAAGAGTCAAGAAATACATAGTTTAAAAGAAGACGTATACATAATATATTAGAATTTTCAGCAGCAGCAGAACCATCAGTAATTGTCATTATTTGACATTATTCTTTACTACCAAAGATGTTGTTTCTTTTAATATGTAAAATTAATGTAGTTGAAAATCCTTATAAAATTTTCTACTCTTCAGAAACAACAACAAGTTGAAGAACTTTTACAATATAATTTTATTGTCACAATATGGAATATTTGGAAATGTTTGAAAATTAGCCAATGAATCACTGAGAAATTATAATAAGCTTTATTAAATACCTTATTTTATTCTCTGGAATCTGTTGTGTGTTCATTTAGTTTTTTGATCATTTTAACTTGTGATGTTTAAATAAAAGAAATTGAGATGTTTAATTATACAAGCGAGCAGCAATGTATCTGTATGAGATTTATAGATTGTCCATATAAATGTGGTATGGAAGTTTTAATATTATAAATATAAATATATTAAGTTACAGAATATCAGGGATGTGTTTATGATACTTCAGACAAATTTGAAAGATAGTTACAGATTCCTTTCAGGCTATCAGACTGTGCTTTGGCTACTAAAATGTGGGATTTTAAAAATAAAAGGAGTATTGTTGTTGTTGTTAGGTGCTGTCCAGTCAGTGTCAGACTCATAGCGACCCTCATTGGGTTTTCAATGACTGACTGTTTTGGGATTTGCTTGGGAGTGGATTGCCAGGTCCTTCTCCCATTTTTGCAGTGCTGGGAATTGAACTCGGGACCTCAGAGACTGCAATGCAGCACTCTACCAACTGAGCTACATCCCAGCCCCCAAAAGGAGTATAGACATTAATTATGGACTCTGAGGATAAATATGTCTTAAATTGTCAGAGTTCATTGCTTTTTGTGATACATCTTATATATGTATTTTTAAAAAAATCATGGTGCAAATGAATCTGAGTAAGGGACTCTATGTTTGCTTTTACTAAGTGTGTGCTAATTAAGCTTAGAGAGTAATAAAGGTATCACAGAAAAGTAAAAGCAGATCAATTCTATTCATAGATATTGTATAAATTATTTCTAAAAAATAAGATTTCTTTGTCCATATGTGGATACATACTTTTGAATCACAAATTATCATATCTTATAGATCTTCCAGATTCTTTTGGTACTGTGTAGCTTACATTCTGCTGTCTTCTCTTTAAAACATAGAATATAGTGGTGTTTTTTTTTTTTTTTTTTTTTTTCATGATTTCTGTTTCTGAAAAAACATTCCATACCAAATAGGTAATTTGAAGAATTCAAGTTTGGAGATCCACTGAAAATTGTACTACTGTGTTGTTGTTAGGAATGTGCTCTTCTATTTTTTTTAAAAAAACATGTACACACTTTATAATTCTCATTGTCAATTTGTTCTGTTACATGTTCTGAACTGAAGCTGTAACAACAGTTAAGTGTGCAGATAAGTGTTGGAGAATCTGAAAATTATCCTGATTCTTTAAAAGAAGAGACTAATTTTCTTCATGTACATGAAACTTTGAAATGGTTTATACATTTTTAGTGAAACTCATATTTGTAATCTTAAGAGATAATTAAAAAATTTTTGTACTACCTTAGAGTTTTGTGTGTATTTCTCCATTAAAAATGCTAATAATATAGAATTTTCTTATTGCTGGAGAATCTAAGCTTTTTTTCAGTCTTGTTTGGTTTAAAATTATTCCAATTTGATAGTCCATTATAAGGACCTAGTACCTTACAGAAAATAAATGAAGTATATATTAGTGAGATAAAATTTTTTTCCTGATTTATAAGAATGATAATAAATATATCCTTTCCCTTAACTTCTGGTGCTCTCTTTCCTTTCAAATAGTAGGTGTTTAAATTGTCTATAATACCTTGTACAGTGACTTTAGAAACTAGTTATTTGTTATGATAATGATTGAACGAATGACCTGATACACTTTTGCAAAAATATTAAGTGATAATGTTCATGTTGATGTCAACTAACAAGGCCTCCAGAGGTCCAGATGTGATCTAGGGTCATATCTAGTTGGTATTCTGATACTGACTTTTTTGTTCATTATTTTATACCCTAGCAATGAGAAGTATGAGAAGCATACAAAATTCGTGGCAGACTTTTAGAGGCAGTAGTATATTTGTTCAATTATCAGCTGTGTATATGCACACACACATATAAACACACACTTATATAACATAAATATTCCTGTGTGTTTATTTATACACAGATAATTTCTATAATATGAATTATTTAAAATATATTTTTCTTTATGATTTAACACCAAGCCTTTTTTTTTTTTTTTTTTGCAGTACTGGGGGTTGAGCTGGGGGCCTCGAGCTTGCATGGTTTGCAAGTGCTAGACCACTGAGCTGTGCCCCCAGCCCTTTTTTTTTTGTTTGTTTTACTTTTTGAGACAGGGTCTCGCTAAATTACACAAGCTGCCTCTGGTCTCGAACTTGCAATCCTCCTGCCTCCACCTCCCCAGCCGCTGGGATTATGGGCATGTGCCACCATGCCTGGCTTTTTTTTTTTTTTTTTTTTTTAGTTTTTGAGACAGGGTCACTGTACCTGGCAGAAGTTTACTATAAGAAACGGTAAACAAACAAAATCAAATAAAATCCATGGGCATTATTATCATACTTTCCTATTTGTAGTCTTAATAGTAAATTAAAGCACTCACAAAATAAAAAGATTTTTGAGTTATTTGAAGTATTTCTTTATGTTCCAAATATCAGAAAATACATTTTTAAGTAATGAGTTTAAGCAAAACTTTAATTTTTCTACTGTATGTTGTTTTGCTGTTGTTAGATGCTTGTGAGTTGGTGTCTGACTCATAGTGCCCTTATGTACAAGAGATGAAACACTAGTCAGTGCTTCTCTGTTATTCGTAGGGTTTTCAATGGATGATTGTTTTCTGGGAGTGGGTTGCCTAGTCCTTCTCCCAAGCCTACAGCTCCTGGTGTTCCCAGGTGGTCTCCCATTCAAGTACTAACCAGGTCCCACTTGGCTTAGCTTCTGAGATCTGGTGAGATCAGATGCCACAGTGGTATGGCTGCAGGCATTTCTACTATATAGAGACAGATAACTATCATGAATATAGAATTTACAAGAGGTGTGAAAAATAGACTACAAATAAGGGTAGTTTGAAGTTTATTTTCTTTTTGTCCCATATAATTATGTTATTGATGAAATTAGTATGTTAAAAAATTACTAGCAAAGAAAGCAACACTGTATTTACTTCTTCCTTACTTTGCAAGGACTATAACACTATGACAGCCTCTTGGATTTGGCTCAGGATATTTCTTGTTTATCTATAGATGGAGGAATAAACAAACCATGTCTGGTAACAGCAAAGATAATTGGCTAGATGGACTTCCATATCCACATCTGGATTACTACAGCATGTGCCTAGAGCAATCAAGCTGCATGACTGGTGACATTTGCACAATATGAAATTATAATTATATGTAAGGGATTCTTAGGAGGATTTAGTACTCTGAGCAACAGCTGCCACAAATTAACTCTACCTCATGTAAGTTATCTAGAAATACCTTTGAAATTAAATAAAAATAAATGAACCATTCTGACATAGGGACAGAAAAACTAAAAGGAAATAGCACATATCTATTATCCTTTTCTTTTTCCTCTGAACACACAAAAGCAATGTGAATAGTGAAATACCAGCATCCAAATTATGGTATCTCCTGTTTTTTTTTTTAATTAAAATCAAGCTGGGTGCCATGGTATATGCCTTTAGTCCCAGGGGCTTGGGAGGCTGATGCACGATCTCAATTTTGAGGCCAAAGATAGCCTGTGCAACTTAGTGAGACCATGTCTCAAAATAAAAAAGGTGGGTGGCTGGGTATGCAGCTTAGTGGAAGATCATTTGTCTAGCATGTGCATAACCCTGGGTTCATGGCCCAGTACTTGGCAGAGAGAGGGTAGGGGAGGACTCGGAGGGAGAAGAAGAAGGGAGAGAAGAAAGGAGAGAGAGAGAGAGAGAGAGAGAGAGAGAGAGAGAGAGAGGAAATAATTTATATGCATGCAGACAGCAAAACCAATAATCTTCACTATGTAGTTATTTATGCATTCTTTCCTTGTCCAATTTTTAATTTCGTTTTTTACTAGTTCCTTTGTAGGAGGCCAATTTCTGATGAGCACCTACTAGAAATATACTCGTTACTGAGCCATATCTTCCCTCCATACTATATAAAGGGAATCTTGAGATGCGCTCAGCCAAACTTCTGTGCTGTCACAAGACTTTGACTTCTCAGCTGACATGACATGAGAAAGAGAGTAGTGGTGGGAGCAGTAGTGAGTTCTGAGTATGATGCACCTGCTCTGAGATTGTTGATGTGGTTTCTCCTTTCTTCCAGAACAGCTTTGGTGCCACTGGTTATTCAGCTGTCTCTCAAGCCTCTAGCCAATTCAATGAGCAGAGATACATGTCTCTAATGAATTTCTGTTAAATTCTTTTTACTAAAATTAATCAGATTCTACATCTGTACTTTGGAAGCAATTACCTTAATTGATTAAGTTTTAAACTTGCTAAATTAACATTAAGTTGTTTTTTCTTTTATTTCCATGGGATGATATATATAAACAACTGAATAGTTTCCTTCAAACTATGAAACAATTGAAATTATCTACTTAACCTGTTAATATGCATGTACAGATTGTCTTTTAACTTCAACTTCCTCTTTTGTCTGTGGTTTAAAAAACATACAGCATGAAATCTTCCCTATTAACAAATTTTCAAGTGTGTAGTATAAGAGTATTAGCTATATGCTCATTGTTGGGTAGATCTCTGTGGAACTCTCATCCTGCATAATTGAAAATATTTACGCACCAAATAGCATTTCTCTGGTGTATTTTACCTTCAGTCTCTAGAATCCACCATTCTATTTTCTGTTTCTATGAGTTCAATTATATCAGATAGTTCATGTAAGTGAGATCATGGCGTATTTCTTACTAGCTTATTTTAGTTAGCATAATGTCTAAAGTTTCATCGTGTTGTTGGCACATGGAAAAATTGCCTTCTTTTTAAAAGATGAATAATATTCTCTTGTATGTATATCCTGTATTTTTTATGATTTATCATTATCTTTATGATTTATATTTTTTCTACCTCTTGAAACTGTGAATAATATTGCAATAACATCAGAGTGCTGTCTCTTTGAATTAATTTTGAGTGTTTTAGAGAGATACCTATAAATGAAATTACTCCATCATATGATAATTCTAGTTTTAATTTTTTGAGGAAAATACATATTGTTTTCCATAGTAACTGTGCTATTTATGCGTCTACCACAGTCCACAATGCTTCCATTTTCTCCACATCCTCTGTAACACTTGCTGATTTGTAGTATGTATATAACTTACAATGACTCTCATAACAGAGATAATGAGGTAGTTCATGGTATTTTTGATTTGCATTTCTCTGGTGATTGTGAATGCAGAATGTCCTTTCATATACCTGTTGACCTTTTGTATGTCTTCTTTGGAGAAATACCTGGTAAAGGTATTTGCTCATTTTTAAACTTGGTTGAATTTTTATTATTGAATTAAAGCTCTGTGTGTGTGTGTGTGTGTTTATATGTATATAAATTTTTGTGTGATATCCCCATATCAGATATATAGTTGCTAATTGTTTTCTTCAGTCCCATAGGTTGACTTTTAACTTTGATGTTTCATTTACTATGCAGAAGCTTTTTAATTTCATGTAGTCACATTTGTCTATTTTTGCTTTTGTTGCCAGAGTTTTGCTATTATATCCAGGAAATCATTGTCCAGATCAATGCCAAGGAAGTTTTACTCTATGCTTCCTTCTAGGACTTTTATGGTTTCACTTCCTACATTTAAGTCTTTAATCCATTTTGAAATGATTTTTTGTGTATCATATAATAATTACATTCTTTTGTTGTAGATATCTAGTTTCCCTGACAAAATTTGTTAAAGAGACTATCCTTTCCCTATGTGCAGCCTTTGCACTTTTGTCTTAGATCATTTAACCATGTGTTCATTTTTTATGGGGGGCTCTCTTTTCCTTTAGTTGCACGTTTGTCTTTAATCTGCTTGCTGAAAGTGAAAAGGATTTAAAACATTTACTGATGAAGATTAAAGATCATAGCCTTCAATATGGGTTGCAACTAAACATCAACAAAATAAAAATCCTTACGATTGGGTCAGTATGCAACTTCACAATAAAAGGAGAAAAGATTGAGGTTGTCCAAGATTTTGCTTTGCTTGGCTGTGTAATCAATACCCATGGAAGCAGCAGTCAAGGAATCAAAAGACTCATTGCACTGGGAAAAGCTGTGGTAAAAGATGTCTTTAGAGTATTGAAATTAAAGATGTCACATTGAAGATGAAGGTGCACCTGTCTCATGCCATGATATTTTCAGTTGCATAATATGGTTGTGAAAGCCACACATTAAACAATGGAGACAGGAAAAGAATTGATGCTTTTGAAGTATGGTCCTGGAGACGTCTATTGAATGGACTGCCAAAAGAACCAAGAGATCTGTCCTAGACAAAATTCAACCAGAGTGCTTCTTGGAAGCAAGGATGGCTATACTGCATCTTATGTATTTCGGACATGTAGTCAGGAGAGATCAGTGCCTGGAGAAAGACATCATGTTTCGGAGAGTGGCAGGTCAGCAAAAAAAAAAAAGGAAAACCCTCCACCAGATGTATTGACATAGTGTCTGCAACAATGGGCTTTAACATAAATAAGATCATGTGTCTGGCACAGAATTGGGAAGTGTTTCAATCTGCTATACATAGGGTCTCTATGAGTTGGACTCAACTCGATGGCACCTAACAGCAACATACCATTTGATTACTGTAACTTTGTAAGAAAAAAATTTTTTTGGCATTACTTGGTGGCTGAATCCAGGGCCTCACATATGCCTTTGCAAGTACTCTATCACTGTGCTGCCCAGTTTTTTAGTTTTTCTTTTGAGACAGTTTCTTGCTGAGTTACATAGACTGTTTCTGGCATCAAACTTTTAATCTTCCTGTCTCTGCCTCCAGAGTCACTGGCATTACAGGCATGTGCATATAACATATTTTGAAGTGAGATAGTGTGAGGGCACCAGCTTTGTTCTTCAAGATTTTGTTGTCCAGCATCCTTTGTAGTTTCATATGAATTTTAGGACTTTTCCATTTCTGCATAAACTGCCATTGAGATTTTTGATAGAGGTTACATAGAATCAGCACATCACTTTGGGTAGAATGTAAGTTTTGACAACATAAATCTCACAATCCATGAACACCGGAACACGACAATGAAATGACTTCCACTTACAAGTGCCTTCTCTCATTCCTTTCTGAAATGTTTTGCAGTTTTCAGCATATAAATTCTTTACCTCCTTGATTGAGTTTGTTCTTGGTTATTTTATTATTTTTGATGCTGTTGTAACTGAGATTTTTTTTATTAATTTCCTATTTAGGTTGTTGTTGTTAGATGCCCTCAAGTTGTGCCCAAGTCATAGAGACCCTCATAGTGTTTTCAATGGCTGATTGTTTCAGGATTGCCTCTGGAGTGGATTGCTACATCCTTCTCCCATTTTTGTGGTACTGGGAATTGAACCTGGGACCTCAGAGACTGCAGGGCAGTGCCCTACCAACTGAGCTAGATCCCAGCCCATTTCCTATTTATAATATTTTTTATGAGTGTAGAGTGGAGAAATGTAATTGATTTTCCCTTAGTTTTATAACCTGCCTGTTGAATTTATTAAACAATTGGCATATATATATATATATATATATATATATATGTATGTTTGTGTAGTCTTTAGGGTTTTCTACATATAAGATCATGTCATCTGTGAACAGAGATGATGTCATTTATGTGTGCATGGATGCTATTTATTTATTTATTGCTTAATTGTTCCAGTTAGAACTTCTAGTATTATGCTAAATAAATTGGCAAGAGTGGGTATCCTTGCCCTGTTTCTGATCTTAGAGCAAAATCTTTCAGTTTTTCACTGTTGAGCTTGATGTTAGTGTGGGCTTTGCATATATGGTTTTTATTATGTTGAGGTAATTTTTATCTCCTCCTAGTTTGTTGAGGCCTGCAGATGTAGCACTATGGTGTCCAATCCGTTCAGATCTCTGCTAAGCAGGATCAGGCCTGGTTAGTACTTGGATGGGAGAGCACCTGAGAACACCACATGCTATAGGTTTGGGAGAAGGACTGGGCAATCCACTGCCACAAATCAATTCGCCATTGAAGACCCAATGAATAGCAGAGTAGCACTGACAATAGTGTTTCACCTGTTATATGTAGGGATGCTATGAGTTGGATAAGGACTCGAGGGCACCTAACAACAGCAACAACAACAATAACAACAACAACAACAACAACAACAACAGTTTGTAGAGAGTTTTATCGGGAAACTGTTGAATTTTGTCAAGGTCCTTTTCTGAATCTGTTGAGAGTATCATGTAGCTATTAATTATTTGCTGCTGTTCTGGTATCCCATTGATTTTTGTATGTCAAATTATTCTTGCGTAGCCTGGATAAATCTCACTACTGTGAGGTATGATTGTTTTAATGTATTGCTGAATTTAGTTTGTTGGTATTTTGTTGAAGATCTTTGCATTTGCATTCATTAGGGATATTGGTCTAGAGTCTTCTTGGAGTGTCTTTGGTTGGCTTTTGTTTTAAAGTAATGCTGTCTTTATAAATTAGAAATGTTCCTTCATCTTCTGTTTTTTGACAGAATTTGAGAAGTACTAGTGATAATTCCTCTTTATGTGTTTCATAGAATACTACATTGTACTCACCTGGTCCTTGGATTTTTCCCTTTCGGAGGTTTTTGAATACTGATCTAACTGCTTTATTAATTATAAGTCTGTTTTGTATTTTGTATTTCTTTATAATTCAATCTTGGCAGGCTGTATGCTTTAGGAATTTATCTACTTATTCTAGGTTATCTGGCTTGCTGGTATAGAATTGTTTTTGTCAATTATCATTCTTATTTCTGTAGTGTCAGTTTTAATATCTCTTCTTTCATTTTTTTAATTCTTTTTTTTTCATAGTCTAGCTAAGAGGCTATCAATCTTTTTTTTTTTTTTTCTTTTTTTAGGTACTGGGGATTGAACCCAGGGCCTTGCGCCTGCATGCTCTGCAAGTGCTGGACCACTGAGCTGTGCCCCCAGCCCATTTTTGTTTTGTTTTGTTTTGTTTTACTTTTTTGAGACAGGGTCTCGCTAAGTTACACAGATTGCCTCTGGTCTCGAACTTATGATCCTCCTGTCTCCACCTCCTGAGATGCTGGGATTACAGGCATGTGCCACCGTGCCCGGCATGAGGCTATCAATCTTTTTAAAATAACAGCTGTTAGCCAGGCATTGTGACACATGCTTATAATCACAGCATTTAAGAGGCTGAAGCAGGAGAATTGCAGCAAGTTTGAGGGCAGCCGGGCTACCTAGAGAATTCCAGGACAGTCTGGGCTACTGCTTCAAAAAAAAGTTTCTTTGATCATTTCTATTGTTTTTCTATTCTCTCTTGAGTTTATTTCTGCTCTTATTTTTATTACTTCCTCCTGCTAATTTTAGGCTTAATTTATTCTTCTATTTCTAGCTTTTTAATTATAAAGTAATATCCTGTAATCGAGTCCCTTTTCTTTTTTAGTGTAGGAATTTGTCACTATAAACTTCTTTCTTAGTACTATTACAGTCTCCAATAATTTTTGGTAGTTTGCGTTTTTGTTTCCATTTTTCTTAAGGTGTTTGTAATTTGCCTCTTTATATTTTTCTTGGACCTATTGCTTGCTTTAGGACTCTGTTGTCTAATTGTACATATTTTTGAATTTTACTGTTTTGCTTCTGTTAATTTCTCATTTCATACCACTGTGGTTGAAAAAGGTACTTGATATAATTTCAGTATTTCTAAATTTCATGCTTTTGTTTTGTGGCCTACCTGTGATGCATCTTGGAGAACATTCCCTGTGCACTTGAGAATAATGCATATTACCATCCTGTAGGTAGTATATTCTGTATATATCTGCTAGGATAATTTAGTAAGTAGTGTTACTCAAGTCTCTTCTTTCCTTATTGATATTCTGCATAGTTGTTCTATCCAGTATTAAAAGTGGGGGTATTGTAATCTCTTATTTCTATTTCTTGTCCTTTTCTCCCTCAATTCCATCAATGTTTCCTTCATATATTTAGGTCCTCTTATAGTGAATGTATTTACAACCATATTTCTTATTTCATATTTTGGTTTCTCTTGGTTAATTGACTACTTTATCATTATATGATGTCTTTCTTGGTCCTTGTTACATTTTATGACTTAAAGTCCATTTTGTCTCATTTAAATACAGCCACACGTGCTTCATTTTAGTTACCATATGCACAGAATATCATTATTCATCCTTTCATGTCCAGGCCATATGTGTGTGTGTGTGTGTGTGTGTGTGTGTGTGTGTGTGTGTGTATCCTTACAACTAAAGAGATCCTTTCATAAATATTGTTGGATACAGTTTTAAATCCATTCATCCACTCTATCTTTTAATTGGTTAACCAGTTTACATTTCAAGTAACTTCATTACTGATAGAGGAGAACTTATTCTTACCATTTTGTTATTCTGTCTCTTTCTCTTTTTTCCCCCAGTACTAAACGATTGAACTCATGACCTCATGCATACTGAAGCAAATTCTCTAACTCTGAGATGCACCCCTGCCCACTTTTTTATTTTTCATTTTGACACAATATCTTGCAAAGATATACATGATACCTTTGGCTTCATACTTGGAATCCTCCTGACTCAGCCTCCTGTATTGCTAGGATTGATATGATGCGCAGGCCATTTTTTCTGTCTGTCTTTCTGTCTCCTGGGCTGGGATTTAGCTCAGTTGGTAGAGCACTGCGCTGCAGTCTCTGAGGTCCCAGGTTCAATTCCCAGCACCGCAAAAATGGGAGAAGGACGTGGCAACCCACTCCCAAGGCAATCCCAAAACAGTCAGCCATTGAAAACCCTATGACGGTCACTATGAGTCAGATACCAACTCGATGGCACCTAACAACAAATAACAACTCTGTCTCCTTTTTGTTCTTACTATCTTACTGTCTTCATTATGTTTCATTGATTGATTTCTTTTTCTTTTGTAGTCATATGCTATGATTCTTTTCTCATTTTTATTCTTTTGTGTGTCTTCTGTGGTATTTTTTATGGTTACCCATTGGTTTCCATGACATATTTTATAGTTATAATTATGCATTTAAATTTATAACAGCTCAACTCTATTCTCGTTTTCTCTCGCTCACCTACTTTGTTATTGATAGCATAAATTGAATCTTTTTATATTGTATGTTCATTAACATATTTTAGCTGTATTTTTATGCTTTTGTATTTTAAATTTCAGTGTTAAAAGTTATTTATGCAACACCATTATAGTATAATGGAATTCTGCATTACTGTAAATCTCTTTACTAGCAAGCTTTATACTTCCATGTTGCTCTCTTGTGTCCTTTCACTTCATCTTTAAGGACTCCTTTTAGGATTTTCTTGTAAAGCAGATCTTATTGTTAGGAGCCTTTGAATCAGGTTCAACTCATACTGACCCTATGTACAACAGAACTAAACACTACCCAACACTGTGGCATGCCGGGCATTATTGTCAGTCCTTCTCTGCTATTTATAGGGTTTTTGATAGTGGATTGTTTTGGGATTTGGCTGTCTGGTCCTTCTCCCAAGCCTACAGTACCCAGTATTCCCAGGTGGTCTCTTTTCCAGAGAGTAACCAGTCCTGATTGTGCTCAGCTTCTGAGATCTGACAAGATTGGATACCCTGGTGGTAAGGCTGTAGAAAAAGCAAATCTAGTCCTTAAGAATTTCCTCAGTTTGAGCCAGGCACCATTGTGCACACCTGTAATCCCAGTGACTTTCGAGGTGGAGGCAGGAGGATCGCAAGTTTGAGACCAGAGGCAGTGTGCATAATTTAGTGAGACTCTGTCTCAAAAAAGTAAAAAGAAATGGGCTGAGGGTGCAGCTCAGTGGTCCAGCACTTGCAAATCATGCAAGCATGAGGCCATGGCTTCAACCCTCAGTATGGGGGGTGGGTTTCTTCAATTCTGGTTTATCTGGGAAGTATTTTTATTTTCATTCATTTTTGAAGAACATTTTTTGAGGGTATTTAGTGGTTTTGATGGGTAACTCTTTAGATTTTTGTTGTCTTTCAGCACTTGTAATCTATCATCTCCCTTCCTTGTGGCCTGCATGGTTTCTGCTGAGAAATATGCTCATATTTTATGAAGGCTTTTGTATACAGTGAGTCACATTCCTCTTCATGCATTTAAAATTCTCCTTTTGTCTTTTAATTTTAATAGCTTAATTTTAGTTTGGGCTGGGATTTAGCTCAGTTGGTAGAGCACTACTCTGCAGTCTCTGAGGTCCTGAGTTCTATTCCCAGCACCACAAAAACAGGAGAAGCACTTGGTAATCCACTCCAGAGGCAATCCTGAAATAAACAGCCATTGAAAACGCTGTGAGGGTCGCAATGAGTCAGACACGACTGGATGACACCTAACAACAACAACAACAACAACAGCAACAACAACAATTTTAGTTTGCCATAGTATATTCTTCTTTAGATTCATTCTGATTGAGATCTTTTGGACTTCTTGAATCTGATGTTCATTACCTTCTCCAGATTTAGGGAAATTTCTATGATTATTTCTTTAAATGTAATTTCTTGCTCTTTTCTTCCTCTTCTCTTTCTGAGATTTCCATAATGTTTATGTTGGTCTGGCTGATGATTACCACACAAATTACACTTCTTCATTCTTTTCCTCCTCTGGTTAATATCCTTTGGATAATTTCAAATATGCTGGTCTTGAGTTTACCTTTCTTTCATTTGCTTAATCAAGTATTCTGTTAAACCCCTCTGGTGAATTTGTCAACCTAGTTATATTCTTTAGCTTCAGAATTTGTTTGTTTCTTTTAAATGTTGTGAATCTTTGTTGATATTCTAGTTGTGTTCATGTATCATTTTACTGAGCCTTTTAAGTTTCTGTCATGGTTGTTTTCAGTTCTTTGTCAGATAATTCATATATGGTTGATCCCTGAATCATGATGCTTTAACTTGTGATTTTTCAAATTTACAGTAGTGTAGAAATGATATGCATATAGTAGAAACTATACTTTGAATTTTAAATTTTGATTTATTTTCAGGCTAGTGATCTGCTCTTCAGTATTTGGTAGTTATGGTAGGCAGTGGCAATGAACTGCAGCTCCTAGCTACTGCACTCATAAACAACCAGTGCTCTACAGTATACTGTGTTGTTAAGTTTTATTGTTTCATTGGCACAATGTATTAAATGCAGTTTCAACTTGGGTATTTTGAACTTGGAATGGTGCCACAGACCAGCTGCAGCCTAAGATCCAGGGGTTCCCGAAGGCCGATGAAGAGTTGGCGATGGGTAACAGACAGAGCTGCTCAGAGGCAGTGTGACCTTGTTCTGATTTATTGGTCAGATAGCCCAGCCTTTTATACAGAACTACAATTCACTAACTCTTGTGAAAGGTCAGAAAAAAAGACAAGGAAATTGGTAGCATTGATGGATTACATCAAGGTTTTGTCAACAATCACTTGATTAAATTATCACATGAGTGTTAGATGGTGATCAAAGTAGGAGATGAACTCAGAGACAAATTGTGTTTACTTCAAAGAGATAAAGATGACCTGAGCACCTACACCTCCCGTATCAATTAACTATTCTTAACTTTATGCAGGAATTAGGGGCGGTTAACTGTTACCTGTGTGTCACCCCACTGAGTCCATTTGTTATGACAAATGGGTGCTTATCTTATCAGAATGATTTATTTACTGTAGGGCTGTTGGTACAAAGGCTTTTGTTTGTGTTGACTTAAGGAGTTTATGCTGTTGGAATTCATTCAAGAATGTCCCTATTCAAGCCTGCTAGGGAGGTTTGTCAACTCCCAATCTGAATCAGCACTGCTCACAGAACCAGAAGATTATACATTTACATCTATTACTTGTTTTTCATTAATACCTCCAGGAAATCTACAATATGAAGAAAACAGTGACCAATTTATATTTAAGAAAAAGAAAAGATGAAACTCCAAGTCCCTTTCCATGAAGAAACCTTCTTTTTAGAGGTACTCTTCCCCTTTCAGTAGACTTTCCCTCTGAGGCAAAAGATACTTTTCCCCTTTCGGTAGACTTTCCCTCTGATGCCTTCATTAAAGATACTCTTCCTCATGTGGGGACTCTGTCTACCCATCATGAGTGGACCTGGACCTGGAAGAATGGGTTAATTGGGATGTTACCCCCACCATAAATCAGGAATATCAATATCTCACTTTCTTTAAAGTCAGTTTCTGCAGATGTGTTATTAGACTATGTTCCCTGGTTTCTTCATATGCCCTTGTTCTGTGTTGGGTTCCATACAGCCACCTCTCCCGTTCTTTACAGATTGGCTTAATGCAGGAAAAAGACTTTCACTAATGAGCATGGCTAGAAATTCTGGGGTAATCCAAAATTTTTTCTATGGATGCATTTATTTTATTTTATTATTTTTTTTTGTGGTACTGGGGGTTGAACCCAGGGCCTCGCACCTGCATGCTTTGCAAGTGCTGGACCACTGAGCTGTGCCCCCAGCCCTTTTTTTTTTTTTTTTTTTTTTTTTTTTTTTTTTTTTTTTTTTTTTTTTTTTTTACTTTTTGAGACTGGGTCTCCCTATGTTACACAGACTGCCTCTGATCTCGAACTTGCAATCCTCCCGCCTCTGCCTTGCGAGCCCCTGGGATTACAGGAGTATTCTGTGCCCAGAGCTTATGGATGCATCTTCTCTGGACTTGTATATGTTGTTGTTAGGTGCCGTCGAGTCGGTATCCGACTCATACCAACCCTCATAGGGTTTTCAATGGCTGACTGCTTCGGGATTGCCTTGGGAGTGGATTGGCAGGCCCTTCTCCCATTTTTGCGGTGCTGGGAATTGAACTTGGGACCTCAGAGACTGCAGCGCAGCGTTCTACCCACTGAGCTAAATCCCAGCCCCGGACTTGTATATATAAATTTCTAATTAGAGTGTGTATATTTTTATCAGTTTCTTTTTTAAGAATTCATACTTTTTCACTCTTTTGGCTGCCCATCTAAAATTGATGTTAGCTGCCAACTTTTTTTTTCTTTTTCTCAGAAACATGCATACATTTAGGATATATTGGGTCCTGTCAGCACTTTTAGACAGAATCCAGTCCATCAGATGGCCCCATGAAAATCTGAAATATTTGCATACATGTTTAGCTCTTTTTCCTGGGGAGAACCACTGTTTTCTATCTGCCTCTGACTTTACCATTGCTGATCCCTCAAAGCAGGGGCAAACCATGTAGTCGTTTTTGTTCTCTGTGGTCCCCAGATGTCTAGATTGTGCCATATTCCATCGGCACCTCAACACAGATAAGACAGAAGCTAGTCCTTTAGGCAACCCCCAATCCTCATAAACCAGACTATTAGATAAATGGACCACCTCTTTTGCTTTCCAAGGGGAAGTTGGAATTTGAAGTTTTTTTGTTTTTTGTTCTTTTTGCCTCTAGTGACACCATAGGAGCCAGACAAGTAAATACTACAAATTTTCCTGCTGACTTTGGTGTGTCTGGTTTTGTACTTAACTTTTTTCTCTAGGTTTTTAACACAGGGAATTGATCCATATACCATATATTCTCCAATCTAATCCTCACCCTTTCAGCAATTTGAGGGCTATAAAATCACATGCAGATTAGTATTGTATGTGGATTGGGGCTTTCTGGTGTCATGGCTCATGACTGTAATCCCAACAATTTAGGAGGCAGAGGCAGGAGGATGAATGTTGGAGGCCAGAGGCAGCCTGCATAATTTAGTGAATCCCTGTCTCAAAAGAAAAAGGTAAGACAGGGCTGGAGGGGTACAGATCAGTGGTAGAGTGTTTTCAAAGCATGTATGAAGCCCTAGGTTCTGCCTCTTAATACCACACACACACAAAAATCAACTCCTGATTTTGTAGCCCTCTAAAACTGTTGAGGGTGCAGATTAGATTCAAGAATATACAGTGTTGGTTTCTCTATGGGAGAAAGATGGCCTGGAGTTACTGTTTAGCCATTTTCCTGTCCATACTTTAATATTATAGTTGGTTTAAATGTGACAAATATATAGCATTTTCTATAACCATAAAGATTATATTAATACTCAATTTATATTATTATTTGTTGCTGCAAAACAAACAAATTCCAAACCTAATGGTTTAAAACAACTATGTTTGTTATCTCAGTTTCTACAGGTTAGGAATCGTGATGTGGCATAGCTGAGTTATTTTGCTCCAGTTTTATCATGAAGCTATAATCAATGTATCACTTAGGGCATTCAATCAGTAGTTGCTTAGAACAACTTGGCATGAGCATGTTCACCTGTCAGTACCTCTCTCTAAGGAGAGTTTCTCATGAATGAAGGGGAGTGATGGGAGGCAAGGTCAGAAATGTAGTTTGGGCTTTGATTTGCCAGGTGGCCTTGGCTTTTTGATAAAATAAGGGTGGGATATTTCAGTACTTTCTCACCAGAGAAATAACTGTGTAAATTAGGCAGATTTATCATACTTACATGTAAATCATAAAATAAACTTCTTCTCACATATTTTAATTATATTGTCAATAGCTTCCAACTACAAAAGAGTTATTTTCTTATAGTACTCTTTCGTTGAGACTGTAGCAGAATAAGACTATCTACGAAGCAATATCATATAATGCATAATTTGCTTTTGTGGCTAAGTATGGAAATAAAGGTCAGAGCTAAATAAGAAACCTCATCTGTTGTTGTTGCTATTAGGTGCCGTCGAGTCGAGTCCGACTCCTAGTGACCCTATGTGCAGCAGATCGAAACACTTGCTGATTCTGTGCCAGGCAAATGATCTTATTTATGTTTAAACCCATTGTGGCAGACACTGTGTCAATCCATCTGGTGGAGGGTTTTCCTCTTTTGCGTTGACCTGCCACTCTTCCAAACATGATGTCCTTCTCCAGGGATTCTTCTCCCTGACTACATGTCTGAAATATGTAAGACGTAGTTTGGCCATTCTTGCTTCCAAGGAGCACTCTGGTTGTACTTCTTCTAGGTCAGATTTATTGGTTCTTTTGGCAGTCCATGGTATACTCAATAGACATCTCCAGCACCACAATTCAAAAGCATCAATTCTTTTTCTGTCTCTCTTGTTCAATGTCCAGCTTTCACAACCATATGATGCCACTGAAAATACCATGGCATGAATCAGACGCATCTTTGTCTTCAATGTGACATCTTTGCTTTTCAATACTCTAAAAAGATCTTTTGCCACAGCTTTTCCTAGAGCAATGCGCCTTTTGATTTCTTGACTGCTACTTCCGTGGGTGTTGATTATAAAGCCAAGCAAAGCAAAATCTTGGACAACCTCAATCTTTTCTCCATTTAATGTGACGTTGCGTGCTGACCCAGTTGTAAGGATTTTTGTTTTGTTGATGTTTAGTTGTAGCCCATATTGAAGGCTATGATCTTTGATCTTCATCAGTAAATGTTTTAAATCCTCTTCACTTTCAGCAAGCAGAGTGGTGTCATCTACATAATGCAGGTTGTTAAT
>VMDO01016994.1:10279-46247 GCA_007922755.1 Pedetes capensis | reverse complement strand
GGGGGGGGGAGATAAGAATTATGTCGATATAAATGAACTAGAAATCGCATGTAATTGTTCTAACAAGATAAAAACAAAGGCCACTACAGGAAAAGTTTCTATCTTAAACAGAACTGGAACCCAAGGACATATAGAAAAATACTACTAAGTAAAAGATGGAGAAGACTTAGATGGGAAACTTAGATGGGAAGGGTGGGAGGGGGGAAGCATAGGGGAGGGTAAGGGGTAACCTATATGAATAATGTTTATCAAAATGCATATATGGAAATGTCACAATGAAAAGAATGTCCAAATGAATCACACTAAGATGTACATTAAAAATTTCTAATAAAAAAAGAAATAGGTTTAAAAAAATATTAGCATGAGAAGAGAGGCAGAGAGAAGGTAACCAGTAAAAATCTGAAACAACATTGTACAGTTCAAAAGTGGTGAGTCTGTTCTGCCTAGTGAACCATAGGTTTTGAGAGGAATGGGAGAAGAGGCAGCTAAAGAGAAGTTATGAAGTGTCTTAAATAAAGCAGTTAGCATCTTAACCTTTGGGTTGTTGATCACTGCTTTCAGTATTATCAGAAATGAATTTCTTACAGCACTTCTTCCAGCTAATCACACAGACTTCTCAGTGAGTACAAATGATTGAGTACTACTTCTGGCAATAAGGAACCACTGATGTTGTTTTAAGGTGCCCTCCAATCCAGTCCAACTCATAGAGACCCTATGTACAACAGAAAGAAACACAATAGAAGGGTCTTAAACTGGCGGGTGGGGCTGGGATTTAGCTCAGTTGGTAAAGCACTGTTCTACAGTCTCTGAGGTCCTTGTTTGATTCCCAGCACCACAAAAATGGGAGAAGGACATGTCAATCCACTCCTGAGGCAATCTGAAAACAATCAGCCATTGAAAACCCTATGAGGGTCAGACATGACTCGACGGCACCTAACAACAACAAACTGGCTGGTGAGGGAGGATGGCATTTCTGAAGTTAACAAATGGCAGTAGATGGACTATTGGAGAAAGTGGCTGGAGGCAGGAAGAACAAGGAAGAAATGGCAAGATCCAGAACTCAAAGAAGCAGTGAGAATAGAGAGGACAGGGTCAACATGATCCCCTACTCATCTCATGTTGTTGTTAGGTTCCTTCGAGTCAGGTCCAACTCATAGCAACCCTATGTACAATAGAAGGAAACACTACCCAACATTGTACCATGCCCAGCACTAATGTCAGTGTTTCTCTGCTATTAATAGGGTTTTCAATGGCTGATTGTTTTAGGAGTGGGCCGCCAAGTTATTCTCCCAATCCTATAGCAACAGATATTCCCAGGTGGTCTCCCATCCAAGGGCTAAGTAGGTCCAACCCTGCTTAGCTTCTGAGATCTGATGAGATTGATGACAGGGGGGTAAGCATAAAGTCAAAACAGCACACCAAAGGGACAGAAAGAAATACAAGAACAGTACTGATCTCTCACCTTGACCATTTATAAATACAATAAGGATTCAAGACTACTGACAGGCAAAGGGTGTGTGGGTAAGGTTTAAGAAGCTTCCTGAAACTATCTAGCTCTTTGTAACCAACTATATAGAGAGCCAACTTGGGTTATTTAAAGAGCTACTGCTCTTCTGAAGTCCTGGGGAAGTTTGATTCCAAGTAGATGAGATGCTGGAATTAATGGACTCCAGCTTCTTTTGGAGGGTGGGCCTCCTGCCAGAGCTGATTAGCCCAGCTGGCCTGTCCATTATTCCTGTTTTATTGCTTCCTTTCTCATTAAGGAAGGTGTTGGTTTGGATAACCATAAACAACATGTCTGCTGTTACAATGCTACCATCTCTTACAGAGCCAGTGTCTGAAGCCAGGCTCTCAGGAGTCTTTTAAAAGACTTAGATCACAGTTTTGGAGGCAGTATATCAAGGAAATACAAGAAAAGGAAGCCTAGGTTTGAAAATGCACCACATATGTGGTTATTTTCCTATTTTTACAGTTTTTCTTTTCTCTTTTTAAAAAATTAAAAGTAATAAAATTAAAAATTAAATTAAAAAATTAAATTAAAAATTAAAAAAGTAATAAGGAAAAATAAAACAGTTTTTAAAAATCAAGGATATTTTCCCTAAGCAGTCCCCCCCTTCTCTCTCTCTCTCTCTCTCTCACTTTTTCTTGCGTGTGCTTGCTTGCTCTTGCCCTCTCGCTCGCTCGCTCTCTCTCTCTCTCTCTCTCTCTCTCTCTCCCCTCTTAATCTTCCTCCTTCAGTGTATCTATATGAAACAATTCTAACAAACAGTCCTTGGCCCTAAAATCTGAGGGAAGAGATCTAGACGTGTTTCCTTTTATATCATGCTACCTCATACAGGACCAGGGATTCTGACCACTCACTTACCTGTTCTGTAGGTGTCTCAAAGCACCCTTGATCACATGGGCCCAAGGGCTGAAGTCTCTTTGGGAACAAAAGAACTGGAAAGTAGCTAACCAGCCAGCTTCCCTCTTCTCTCACTTAAGTAATCTCAGCATTTGTATTTCCCCCTCCCCAGACAATATATCCCTTAAGATAACCTTCATTGGCACATCATTTCTCACCAGGATCTCCTTTTCTTTCCAAAGTCCTCTAATTTTCTCTCTTCCAGCACAGGGAGAATCATATTTACTCAGAAAACCACAGTGTTGAACTGTAGCCCTCGGTTTCTTAGAGTTTCGCTTTCTAAGGAAATTTTTGCAGCTGGTTCCATCTGCTCTTCCTGACTTTTTCTCTCTTCTGCCCATGCTGATTTCCTCCCCAGGCCCTTCAGCACCCAGCCTCAATATTCATACCTCCAGCACACATCACCATGCTGGTCTTCTCCGCTCATGGAAGACACACATTTCATCATGTTCCCACCATGTCCCAAACAGAAAATGCTCAGAAAATATTTGTTGATATATACCAACTACTTGTATCAGATCTGACTCTATGGCACCTAACAACAACAAACTCCTGGAACTACTCTTAGAACTCCTAGGAATATTGCCCCCACAAGACATTTCATATAACCTATTTAGGTTTTATATCACTATGAGTCAGACCTGACCCAAGGCACCTAACAACAACAACAACCAAAGTTTTATCCTCCTATGATTTTTGTTCATGTCTCTTGATAGGAATAACCTCTGTAGAGAGTGTGTTAAATGTACTATTTGAATGTTGATGTCTGTGTGGATTATCTATATGTATTTTAAATTCTAAACTAGCCTTTCCTGCAGCTTAACATGTATCTGTGCTATTACCCATCATCCCAAGTGGTGTGTCTGAAGGTAAAGCAACCAACATGGATATTAGATTCATTCAAGCACAATCTTATGTGCCTTGGAAAATGGGAAAGATCTAGAAAAGTGCTTACAATATACCCAACACTATCTTAAGTGCTTTATAAATATTAAGCAGTTTAAACATCATAAAACCTTCTGAGGCAGATATTCTTATTATTCTAACTTTACATTAGAATATAGACAGGTACTGTAACATGCTCAAGATCTGTCTCTAGAGTCCATGCCCCTATCCACTACCCAGTGCTACCTCACCAATAACAGTTATTAGTGGGGAGAGGTCAATGGAGGTTGAACCCAGAACCTTGAGCTAAGCACATTGTCTACATCCTTAGCCCCAATAGCAATAATTTTTAGTTTATTTCCTCCCAACTATCCCTGCAAGTCAAAAAAGAATTCAGATTAACTTTTATTTATACAATGTCTATGTCCTTGCAGGGTCTTGTATATACAATATTTTATAAATCCAACCATTTTCTGGAATCAAGTCCTTATTTAAAGAAGCTAGACTTTGAACTCTTTTTGAAATAGAACCATCTTATACATATCCCTGGGGTGGGATTTAGCTCAGTTGGTAGAGCACTGCGCTGCAGTCTCTGAGGTCCCGAGTTCAATTCCCAGCACCGCAAAAATGGGAGAAGGGCCTGGCAATCCACTCCCAAAGCAATCCCAATACAGATGCCATTGAAAACCCTATGAGGGTCTCTATGAGTTGGATACCAACTTGACAGCACCTAACAACAACAACATACATATCCCCACCCCCAGTTTGTCTTGCCACCTTCCAACTAAGCACTTACAGCAAATGTTCTCAATGTATAGGTGGTGGAAACACATGATTATAGTATCAGAATGTCATAATGAAATTGAATCATCATAAACACCTTCCAATGTCCAAATAACACTGGATAGTAATTTGCCTTTAAGACTTCTGAATTTGTTAGATTTCATGTATGTTACCTGCAAAGAAAATCAGGATTTCTCTTTTCTCTCTGAAATCAAGACCCCAGGCTTGAAATGCTAAGACTTAGCAAACAAGCTTTGCTCTTACCTAGGAATTTTATATTGTTAAAGATTTTCATTGTATGTGTTTATTTTTCCTAATCTCTAAAGTTGGTTTTGCAATTAGCAGGTGGCTTTCAATTCTTAGACCCATTTTGTCATACTTTCTCAGGTTATATAACTTCGTTAAAGCATGGTGGTTTACTGTGAGTTAGAGCAAGGGCAGGTCTAGAATTGTACCCACTTCTTTGTGTAACCAGAACACCTCAGTCTCCAGTTAAGCCTTTCTGTGGCCAGTTACTCTGCTGGGAAGTAAACACAGAAGAAAATAAGATACTGTTGCTTGCCCTCAAAGACTTAATGGTTTAGGGTCACTATGAGTTGGACACTACTTGATGGTACTTAACAACAACAGGAAACTTACTGCATTTCTTACTTGCGTCATACATGATAGTTCAGAATCTTGCTGCCAAACTAGAGTTTGAAATCTGGCACTAGTTCCTCTGAATGTATGCATCACCTTAAAGGGCTCATGTAAATGTTTGTCTGCTGGATCAAGGAAACACAGCTTTCCACCAGCTCAGAATCTGCCTGTGATTGGCCTAATGTTACTTATTCTTTGACAAGCAGGGGATCCTTAGCACAATCCTGTCAAGTATTATGCCATCTATGTATAAGGAAATTGAAGCTCAAACTGGCCATAGAAATAACAGAACTTTAACTTTGTATATCACATCACAGACTTCATGATCCTTTCATATATATATATATATATATATATATATATATATATATATATATATATATATATGTACATAATTATCTCAGCAGCTACAGTGATCTAACATAAATCAGATTAGATCTCTCTCTTGCTTAAATCCTTCCAATAGCATTAAGTCACACTCAGGAAAAAAAAAAAACTCCTTTCTTCTCTGACCTCAGTTTTTTCAATCTTTTATCTCCTTGCTTACTATACTCCATATGGTCTTTGGGTTCTACAAACAACAGTTCTGTCACCACCTCAGGTACTTTTTCTGTGCTGTTCTTCCAGAACCATTAAGGACTGATTCCTTCCTCATCAGGTCTCAGCCTAAATACCATCTTCCAGAGGAGCCTTCCCTGACCACTGTCAAATGTATCACACCAGCCCTCCTGCCAAGTCACTTTCAGGCATATTACTGTTTCCTTTCCTTCTTGGTCCTTATTATTTCTTAGCTTCCTTTCATTTGTTTACTTATTTATTGTTAGTCTCCTTCCCATGACTACAACATAAGCCATAAGAGTAGAGACAATCTATTTCATTGCTATATACCTCTTCCTAGAACTCCACTTGGCATTTAGCAGGTGCTTAATAAATATTTGTTGAATGAAATAATTAATGTATTTGATCATGCCTTAATGTTTTCAGAGGGAAATCCTTAACCCTTTCTAGGCTCATTTTTATATATTCTCCCTAGGCAACTTCTTCTACTCCTGTGGCTTCTCCTTTGATTCACATTATTTTCCTCCAGTCCAGATCTTTGTTTCTGAGATGACCAGATCAAAGTTCTATTTGATTTTTCTGTGTACTATTATTATTTGCCTACAGCTGTAGGCCTGTGGCATCCGATCCTGTCAGATCCTGGAAGCCAAGTTGGGTCAGTCCTGGTTAGTACCTGGATGGGAGACCACCTGGGAACACCAGAAGCTGTAGGCTTGGGAGAAAGACCTGGAAACCCCCTCCCAAAAATCAATCTGCCTTTGAAAACCGTATGAACAGCAGAGAAGCACTGGCAATAGTGTTTCCCCTGTTGTACAGAGGATCGCTATGAGTCGGATACCAACTCGATGGCACCTAACAACAACAACCCATGGATTTGACCATATATATGAACATACCATATATTCTTGAACTTAATCTACACCCTTTTGACAGTTTTAGAGTGCTAAAACAACAGATCCATATCAGAATTATGTACAATTCAGGTCATATCTAATTTTGTAGCCCTCTAAAACTGTTGAAAGGGTGTGGATTAGATTCAAGAAATATGGTATATATGTATATAGGTAGATAAAAGATTCTTTCTGAGTGTCCTCAGATACAAAGAATTAAATTGAAATTATGCTTACCTCATAGCTAAGTATCATCACCAGTTCATGGAAGAACCTATTTTTTGTTTTAGTTTTCTACCTCTTTCTTTTATATGCCCTCCTTAGCCATTTGATATATATCCTTCAGAGACACATGTCTTTCTATGTTATTTTTACTGTGTGTGAATGAATGATTATATAATAGTATTGCACCATAAGTCTCATTCTGTTACTTTCTTTTTTTAACTTACTACTAAAGCTTTAAAGAATATTCATGTTGCTGGATTTACACTGCATTTATTGTTCCAACTGTGCATAAGATTTTATACTATATAAACACATTTTATTTTTCCACTCCTCTGGCAATGGACACCTGCCACAAACAGTGACTATCCTCATACTTTCTCTTCAAAGATCTGGTGAAGAATTACTATGGTCTATATGTCTGGGAGAGGAATTAGTGGGCCATAGGAACTAAATGCAGTATTTTCCTTATCTAGCCTCTTTGTGTATTACCAGCATCCCAATCTCACTTCCTCTGCTAGCAACTGTTGTAGAAACAAATGCTAGGCTGGTACACAGGCTGAAGCCAGCTCGGTAGTATTACAGCACAATAGTATTCTCACCTCTTGTTTCCTTCTCTAAGACTCTCTGAACAGAGACATCAAACACTTAGGGAACCTGCTTAGCACTCAGGGCTGCACATGAAATGGGAGTTGGGATATTGATTACAAGGGCTGTTTTTGATGTTTTGGAGCTAGGCATCACAGGATAAAAATTTCCCAGTGAATCTCCTTGGGGCACAGTTTTGAGATAGTTTGTAAGGCTCTTACTAAAATCCATGTGAGATTGAGTACAAGTTGCTGGCATTGGTGCCAATTTGAAAACACATTCTCCTACTGGTTTTCCCTTCTTCCGTGCTTCAATCCACTCGTTCTCCATTCCTGCTCATTGTTACTGTTTCTAAAATGAAGTACTTATAGACAAGCCTTTGCCTTCTCTACTTTCAGAGGCTACCAGTATTGCATGTTACAACGTTCTCCCTAAAAACTGAGTTTGCATTCCAGAGTAGCTGTACCCTGATCTCCAACTTTTGGATCAAAGGCTGGGCCATTTCAAATCTTTAGAGGGCCACATTTTGACAAGAGGCTTTGCCTCTTCTTGGAAGGCATGCAGCTGTAGTTGCTCCCAGAGTAGGATCTAACCTGTATATTAGTGGCTTTTCTTTTTACATTTACCACAGTTATTCGCAGAAGGTGGAATATACACTCCATGCCCATTATAAAATACCTTTCCAAAACATTGCTCTCTACCCTCTCATGATTCATGATTTCTGATGCATGCACAGTGCACATTATCCTAGAAGTGCCATAATAGAGTACTAAAGTAAAATTGTTTCTCAATATTTGATAATATGGAAACATGATGTGATTTCTATTTTCCAGTGAAGAGTGTTGCATCCCTGAAAACAGCTTACATCCTAGAATACTCACTTGTCCTATCACATTGCCACTTGACTTTACTTAGGAAAGAAATGATCATTTCTTCAAGTGGACATGTATCAATTTTAATGCTTTTGTGTGAGCGTGTGTGTGAGTGTGTGTTTATTATGCACACATGCATTCAAGCACCAACTCACTCTACTGGGTGCCATATGAAGAAACAGAGCAAAAAGTAATGATCACCTGGGAGCAGGGAATCAGAGGCAATTTCTTTAGAGAATAGTTTTACTTCTCACTTGGAAATAGTTTTTAAAACCTCATTATCTCCTTCTGCTTTTGTGTATGCAGGTAGTTAATACATACACACCAGGAAAGAAGATTTGGCTTGAAGGTGTAGTGACCACCTCAGCTGGAGGCACAAACAATCTGTCAGATTCCTATGCTGCAGGATTCTTGTAAGTAACACCAGCGATTTCACTCAGGTGACTTTCAGGAAAGAGGGACAGTGAAACTGGGACATGCTTTTTATTGTGCCCATACAGGGCAAGAATCATTTCCTGTTGAAAGTTCTTTATTCATTTGTGACTATATTTAACCATTTAACAAACTGATTGGTACCTTCTATAGATGCTAAAATGTCAGAAATAGGTGTTAGAGCAAAGATAAGAGGAGGAGGAGCAATAAGAAGAACTTTATTTAAGAAGTCTATAATTCAAACCATAGAGCAAACATGGTACATTTTTTTCATCTAATTTTTACCATAGCTCTAGCACACAGGTAATAATAGGGCATGGTTTTTGTACTCCAGAGACACATGATTGAAGGAAATAAGAAAAAACTGCATTGTAAAGCTGTCAGAGACAAATGCCATAAAAATACTACTTCTAACGTCTTGTTGTCACTGTTGGGTGCCATCGAGTCTAGTGCTTATCATGTGCACTGTCTGAAGTGCTTTTTATATTTAATAATTTAACAATCAATGGGATAGATGTTAATTGTTTTATAATAAAATCGATGCTATTATTAGCCTTGCATTACAGAAAAAGAAATTGAAAGATAGAGTCAAGTTACCCAAGGTAACTCATTTAGTTAGCAGCAGAGCTCAGACTTAAACCCTGGCAGTCTGCTCCAAAGTCCAGCCTCTCCAGCACTATAATGGGCCATCTCTCTTTCTGCTTAATATGGTTTTTCTATAAAAGGAAAGTGATAGACATGCAAAGGAATAAAAAGTTTCTCTGACTGGAATTATCCAGTTAGGACTTCATGGAAGAAGTGGCATTTGAGTGAAACATAGAAGGATTACTCTAATTTTCATAGTTGGAGAGTGGTGGTAATGAACAGAGGGCAAAGGCACAGCAGAAAGGGCAATGGTTAATATGACTAAGCCCTGTTATCTGCAGGGATATAATGAGGACTGAGACCAGGGAGCCTGTTTACCACCAGATCATGGAAGGTCTTGAAAACCAGGTAGAGGAAACAAGGCCTTGGTCTACACTCATATCAAGCCACTGAAAATTTTAGAGGAGAGAAGAAATGCAATATGACCTTTAAAACACAATATGCATTTTAAAACTTTGGCTTTGACAATAGAACACAGAGTTTAGAAGAGATGAGAAAATGAATTTGAGGACTATTCCAGTTATCTAGAGAATGACTTAAGCCAGAGCATAATGGCCTCTGCCTGGCCTCCAACTGTCCTGTGACAGGGATAGACAGACCTTTTAGAACCATGGACTAGCCAAATGACTTTTTCCTGATCCACTGTGGTCCTTTGGCTCTGGCTTTCTGGCTGAGCAATGTGCTCCTAAAAACTGTAGCTTTGCCTTTAGCTATGATTCTTTTTCTAACAGCTGTGCCTAATTATGCACACACAGTTCTCCATTGGGACAGCTTCTTTAATATATTTGTGAAGGACAAATCAGGCCAGCCAAGAAGATTACCTTTACAGATGGAATCCTATCAAGTGCAGATGAATATAACAAGTTTGCATAATTTATGGTGATACCTCGGGTGTTCTATCTCTCTATCCTCATCATCTAACATTGTGTAACATGAAGAAATTGCCCAGTAAGCATGGTTCAAATGAACAAAATGGAGTGAATCAGCATTTAATGTAATGTTACTAAGTCTTCTTTCAAAAATACACCCCCTATTAGTTTGATATGAACACTATTGCAAGGGTGAGGAGCCAGATTAGCAGTGAATACTGCAGGAGACCCTTGGAATCAACCCAGAAATGGCTTATACTCAGCTGTCACCAAACAACTCTGCATTGTGGGCTAGCAAAAAGCCCAGATGTACTAAGTATTTTCATGAGCATTCTTCCCTTTAAGGAATGATGTGAAATGAGAAATACCACAGAACTTCATGGAGGCATCTGGAGCTGAGACCTGCTTTTCACGAACATCGTGCAAATATCCTTAGATCTCTGCATTCAATTCACAGCACACGGATAAGCACACTTGTTTAGATTTGGGCTGTAGTTCAGATTCTCACTGTTTGATTGACAGAGGTCAGATTAAACTAGTTCATTCTGCTTCTGTTCTTCTGTTTTACCTCCTTGTCATCCATTTAGTCTCATCTCCACTGGCAGCACCTAGCAATGTGCTCTTTAAGTCCGGTTTCCTATTGGCCATAAATTGCTTCCTGGAAAAAAAAAAAAATCAAAGCACTCTAGGAAACTCCAAGAAACCAGCAAGCAATTGAGATGATGGCATTTTCCCAGTGTTTTTTTTTTTTTAATATATCACATAACTATGAGCTCACTAGGTCACATAAAACTGTATGTATGAATATTGTATGCCAGATACAGTACCTATTCAATATGCATTTGTGGAATGGAAAATACTGGCTGGAGTAGCATCCTTGATGGGATATAACAGTCATGTTACCAAATTTCTCTATCTGAGCATGGCAAGGAAACTTAGAGGACTATTTCCCCCTCCCCAGGGGCTTATTACTACAGGAGGAAGATCAAGATAACTCTAATATTAACCATTCTCCTCTGAAAGCCATAGAGTAGCAATGGTCCCAACCATGGTCATTTTTTAATGCTTTAGATTCTATTTGAGTACAGGGATATGGATTTTGAGGGAGAAGGGAGTGGATATTCTTCCCTCTTCAGAGCTTCTTCAAAACTGTCCACACACTAGCAAAATTCAGGTTTATTAATTTATTAACATTTATGTGTTGAGTGTATATTCTTTTTTTTTTCCGGTACTGGGGGTTGAACCCAGAGCCTCATGCTTGCATGCTTTTGCAAGAGCTGGATCACTGAGCTGCACACCCAGCCCCCCCCCTTTTTTTTTTTACTTTTTTGAGACAGGGGCACGCTAAATTATGCGATTACCTCTGGTCTCAAACTTGTGATCCTCCTGCCTCTGCCTCCCCAGCTGCTGGGATTACAGGCATGCACCACCATGCCCGGTGGTGTTGAGTATATATTATATACAGGTCATTGTGTTAGGCTGTGCAGAGGTCACAAATAAGAATTTGGCATTGTTCCTACAAATGCATACACATAGATGTTTACATGCCTAGCGCTTTACCAATAACTTACATGGTCACACATTTTTGTATGTGTCCTCAATGCTGAGAATAATACCTAGCATTCAAGAAATCAAAAGATGCATTCCTCTAGGAAAAGCTGTGGCAAAAGATCTCTTTAGAGTATTGAAAAGCAAAGATGTCACATTGAAGATGAAGGTGCGTCTGACTCATGCCATGGTATTTTCAGTGGCATTATATGGTTGTGAAAGCTGGACATTGAACAAGAGAGACAGAAAAAGAATTGATGCTTTTGAATTGTGGTGCTGGAGACATCTATTGAATATACCATGGACTGCCAAAAGAACCAACAAATCTGTGTTAGAAGAAGTACAACCAGAGTGCTCCTTGGAAGCAAAAATGGCCAAACTGCATCTTACATATTTCAGACATGTAGTCAGGAGAGAACAATCCCTGGAGAAGGACATCATGTTTGGAAGAGTGGCAGGTCAATGCAAAAGAGGAAGACCCTCCACCAGATGGATTGACACAGTGTCTGCAACAATGGGCTTAAACATAAATAAGATGGTTTGCCTGGCACAGAATCGGCAAGTGTTTTGATCTGCTGTACATAGGGTCGCTATGAGTCGGACTCGACTCGACGGCACCTAACAACAACAACAACAACATTTGATTAATTAATGTTATTGAATAAATAATAAATGAATTAGCAAATGAGATATTTTCACATGCAAAACATCAAGATACAGTCCTGTATTAATATAGATACTTCTAAATGGAAGGGCCCCGTATTAGCTGTCATCACTTAGTAAAAAAACCAAATGAAGCAATCTTATAGGAGGAAAATATTTTTAGGGGGGGGCTTATAGTTAAAGGATTTAGTCCATAGAGGCAGGAAGGCTTGGTGGTGTAGGAGGGATCTGGGAAGGTAGCTGGGCCCATGGCAGGCAACCTCATGACATAGGTGGGCCAAGAGACAGAGAGAGCTTACCAGAACTGCAACCCCAATCTCTACCTGCCTCTTACCCTGCCATGCCTGAGGTTATCCACCACAGGTCCTGCTGCTGGGGATGCCTTGCCTGCTCCCTTGCCATCATAAACTGATCTTCTATCTGTGAGCTTCCAATAAACCTTATCCTCCATGAGTTTGTTTGGATTGGTTTTTCTGCTACAGCAATGACAGCTGACTGATGGCCCAGATGTATGTGATTATGTATTTACTCATTTTGTTTTTCCTTTCATTCAACAAGCATAAGCATAGAAGAAGAGAAAGACATTTTTATTTTACAGACAAATACTTGTTAGATATAGACCCCATTTTATTTGTGCTTTTTCAACATAGGAACAGTGCTGATTTAAAAGACTTTAGCCCAGAATTCATGTTATAATTCTACTGCAGGACATCCTTTGACAAGTTATTTACTACTATGTTTCAATACTAAAGGAAAAGCTAAACTTCTTATCCTGATTTTTACAGGGTTGCCAAATTAATAAAAATAATACAGTCAAGTAGCTTATCCATGTTATGTTCCAAAAGTAATTTCGCTTCTCTGGGTCACAATGTCCCAATTTGAACAAAAACAAACACAAAAAAACTTCTGCTATATTATAGTCAGATTTTCCTTTTTATTTAAAACTTTTGTTTTTATGTTTTGCTTTATTTTGCTTTTTGTTTTGTTTTTGTAATTCTAATTGTTAGTAAATATGTTAGTTTTTATGAGAATAAAATAAAACTGTAAATTAAAATGAAAATATGAACAATATTTATTCATAAAACAAGAATTAGCAGTGCTCTTTATTCCAGCAAGTAAAAAAAATTAATTTTCTACAAGTCATGGGTTTGGAACTCCATATGGCTTCAGATTTGGCAAATCATATGTGTAATTTTTCCCATGTGCTGAATGGTGATTCTCAAAGTTCTTAGAATCTAATTTTATCCAGATAAATTTCAACCTAAAGAGTCCTAAACACCTACAGAGTGCCAGGAGCTGTGATGGGTGTTTTGGATATAAGTTCAAAGGTTGTGTCTGTGCTTGATGAGTTTATAACTGAGGGGAGAAGGTATAGAATTAAGTAAGTGATTATGATCTAGTGGGCTAGCAGAGGATATGGATAAAAGAGTGCTGGGGCAGTGTAGAAGAGGGTGTTACTATTAGCTTGGGTAGCAGAGTTTCAAAGAAGAGGACACCTGATTTGGAGATTAATAGGTGCAAAGAAAATTGCCAAATGAAAAGACAAGGGTTTGAGAAGGACAGGAAGGGAATACTGAGCAGAAGTTAAAACATGTATGAGGACTCAGGTACCCACAAGAAAGCATGATGTATTTGGCTAATCATGAGTAGTTTTATATGGCTTAGAGCCTTTGGAGAATGAGATTTAAGGTGAGGAAAGAGGGAAAATGAGGTGTAAGATGAAGCCAGATCACATATCCTTGGGACAGACTGTGAAATGCCTTATTTTTCATATGAAATGTGAATCTCTAAGTCACATTTATTATACATTTACTATATTATTACAATTAGAAGTTTCCCTAACATTCAGAAGTAGGAATATATATCTATATATCTATATATCTATATCTATATCTATATCTATCTATCTATCTATCTATCTATATATATATATATATATATATGGAGAGAGAGAGAGAGAGAGGGAAATTGAATGCATGAATGGATGAGTGAATTGACTGTGTAAATAACAAAGGCAGAGGCATCATTGAATCTTGGAAGAACCAAGAGGGCAGTATTTTTGAAGGATGATATGCCCTGGAAAGTGGGTGTTTGGCATGGTAGGGTATATGATGTGTGTGATCAATGCAGGTCTTCCATTGCAACATATGGATGATGGTAGCATACTTGAATCCCTGAGTAGTTAAGTATAGTGCCAAAGAAAATTCTTGTTACATTGCTGACAGTGATACATGAGGAAAGCAGATGACTGAACTACTCTTGAATAGGTTATATGTGGATGTAGATTCGAGTCCCATGAAAGGCACATATACTGTGACAGAGTGCAAGCAAAAGAGTGTGAGGATGGAATTATAAAGTTTGTGCTTCTATGGTTGTATGGCTGTGGCCAGAGAAGATAGCATTTGATTTATAAGTGGCTAGGGTGTTCATTTGTTTCTAGGAAAAAGATAAGTCATTAGCAAGCATGAGTTTATGACTAAAGACAATTTTACTCCTGAGACCTCAGTTTATTTTCCTGTAAAATGGTGTGATTAAATTTTATAATCTTTGAAATCTCTTACAGCTATATATTCAATACTTAAAATAATTTTCTCCTTTAAAGTACTAGATATATATGATAGTGGACAATTAGTGTGCCTGTGTGTATGTCATAGCTTATCTGTATCTTGTTAGATGCCATTTTTAAAAAGTGTACTAATATAGTTTTTTCCTTTGCCTTTTAGATGGTTGAACACTCTAGGAATGTTGGCCAATCAAGGCATTGATGTTGTGATACGCCACTCATTTTTTGACCATGGATACAATCATCTGGTGGACCAGAATTTTAATCCATTACCAGTAAGTGTGGGGTAAAGATTCCCAACTTCTTTTCCATATCACTCAGTTCTTTTGATCATCCTTTTTTCCATACTAGGAGAAATTTTCTCCTTTTTTTCTTGCCAGTTAATTTGCTAAATCAGAAGTATTCCTGTCTTTGTTTCCTTGACCTATTTCACAGACTTTTGGCTTTACCACACACACACACACACACACACACACACACACACACACACACACACACATCATATACAGATACACATACCACACACATATGCAAGTATACACATACACATATATACATTGCATATAATGTATTTATATATTAACTGCCATTAACAAACCTTATACAATTGAGATTCCACATCTATTTGTGGCCTGTTTGAACTCTGCTTGAGGGTGAATTTTTCCAGATTGTTTTCTTTTAATGCTAATAGGAGACATTAGTTAATGTCAAATGCAACATGTTGAAAGCAGATGGGAGAGTGTTAGCCAAGATCAGATACAGTAGGAGCCTATCTCTTGGAGAGAGGCCGAAGTGCAGTCACAGTTAGATGATGACCCTTTTGTGACAATGAGGGGATTTTCCCAGAGCACTAACCTCTCTAGGAAAGTAAAGAGAAAAATAAAATAGCAAAAGCAAGAGTTCTGTATTGTCTAGTAACCTTATTGGCCAATCAGAGAAATCCCACCTAGTCCAGAAAAGCTGTTTTTCAGAAATATTATATGAGATATTCTTTTACACAGACATGATATACATGGTCATGATGAAAAGTCAAAATCCTATCATCAGTTCATAAGATTTCAGAGCTTCAGTTTCCCTTTAAGATAATTCAATCTCAGCCACACTACAAAAAGTAGGCAAAAGGATCACTGGAGAGATGCCTTTTATTGGGCCTAATGTTGGAATACCACAAGAGGAAGCACAGGAGGGTATCTCCCTGCTTGCCCACTTGAATGAGCTGAACCACCTTCTCATATAGCCATAAAGGGTGTGTGTACTCTAATCACAGTAATCATATCATGCAAATAAAGGTTTGTGTTTATACCAATAACAGCATTGTCCCTGTTGTACCAGTCACAGAAGTCCCTCTTCTAGGTTACCAAGAGTAGTGTTCCCCTCTGGCCTGGATGGAAGTGGTTGTAGGGAAAGTTCAGTGCAAGCTTCTTGAAACAGTTATGGCTGGGGCCACACCCCCAGGAGCTGGAGCAAACATTTTCAGTCATGCATGTAGTTTCCCCAAAATGTCTGTGGAGTATTTACAATGGCAGGCCTTTGTGTGAGAGTGGCCAACAGTATTTTCTTTCAAAACAGCCAGAGCCACAAGGGAAAACCTGGTAGCTGTCAGTTAGATAATCAAATCACACCATCCCCTCACATCTGTGCTTCCTTGCAGAAAAATAAGTAGCAGAAGGAGCATTCACAGTAAGAATAGAAAATAAAAACCTTATCATTAACATTAATATTGATGTTAACAGTATATTAACACCCAGCACCCCAAGGACAGTTGATTCCCCCAATCTGGTTTAGTCTAATGTTCTTTCTACAGAATAACTAATGACCAAGGGTCCATTGAAAACAAACTCAGTTTGGAACAGTGAGTGTTCTTGCCATTTGGTTCCCTTTCCTGATTCCTACCTCTCTACTTTTATCTTCCAAACCATACCCAGGAGGTCTCCAAGCCTAGAACAAAAAACAGGTTGACACCCAACAGCACCATTTCCACATGTCAAAAGAATCCTACTAGGTTAGTCAGTAATTATTGTATCACTGGCTGTATGTGACTCTAAGACTCTCCTTAAATCACAAATATTAAAACCAATGGATGCAGTTGCTTTTATTCACAGAATAAAAATACCTCCCTCAAAGTATGCATGTAGGGTTGGAGTGGGAAGGGGTGGAGAAGAGTTTTCAGTTTGGAACCACAGAGGTTTGTTTTGTTTTGTTTTAGTTCATATGTTTGTATAAATAAAACAAAGTAACTAGAAAAGTATCTGTGAAATGTAAGCATTAAACAGGTATAAGATCATATCTTCTATTTGAAATAAATATAAATAAGTATTTATTGAACATAATTGACCAGGCAGAGACTAATAATTAATAAATGAATAAATTGATAATAGAATATTGTGAGGCCTCCTCTAGGTACATGTACTGGAAGGGCTTCTCTGAGAAGATTATAGATAAGTCAAAAGCCCAATCAGAGGAAGAAGCCAGCTAGGTAGATTTCCCAGAACTTTCTAAGCAGGGAAGAGGCTAACACAAAGGTTTCAGGACAGGAACAAACTTTACATGTTTGCAGAAATATAAGAACACCAGAGTGCCTGGGGCATGGCAGGAAAAAGGCAGACTGGTTGGAAATGAGGTAGGCAGGGGTCAGGTCACAGAGGGCACTTTGGCTTTCATTGTAAGTACCATGACTAATGCATCAAATGTTTGTTGTCATCTTTAACAATACAGATAATACCTAATAATTTACAGATCAGTTTTATAAATAGTATATCAAAAATGCCCCCAAACTCTGGCTTCCCTCTATCTTTCATTTTCCTTTTTCTTCTTTCCTTTATTCTTTCCTTCATTCAAACTTCATCCACTCTTCTTGATCATATACTATGTGCTCATTGCTGTTCTTGGCAACCAGGCGCTGTGGTGAACCAAAAAGATAATATGCCTGAACTCTTGGAACCTATAAGATAATGCAGTGAATTGAGAAATGGAAAATAAATGAATATATGAACAAGATAAATGTAGTTTGTCATAACTGCTATGAAGAAAACCTGGTGAGATAAATATGACTTTCATTTGTTTTGGTAAAGAGAAACTGGAGTTGTAGGAGGTTATTAAGGAAATGCCCAAGGCCAGACAAGTAATAACAGCCAGGATTCTGAGGGGTTTTCAGCTCTAAGTCCTATTTTCTTTTCATTGGGACACACTCTTATAGTACTCTCTTACATGCCTTTGCACTGGCCTGAGGAAAATTCTGCCTTATAATTGAGTCTGGAGATAAAAACAGACCTGTTGGGGAATTGTACAAAGAAAACAGGCTAGAAAAGATGATCTTTGAAGGATTAGACAGGCTTCATTTCCAGAAATGGACAAATCTGGATATTTTATCAGTGCTTTCTGTACCTTCATATGGCCACATATAAGTTACAGATGCAAGTTCTCATGGCTTTGTTCTTCCCAAATAAGAGTTACTGCCTGTAACTTCTTTTAAAAGCACAACACAAAAGACCTTTATTGATACCTGGTGGCAGCAGAGCTCACAGAAGTCCATAAGAAGCTAAAACAAGTTCCACCAATTTAGCACAAAGGCTCAAATGAACTTGGCAGATGTATTTCTGGAACCACTAAGCTCTAATAAAGAAGTTGTATGTAAAAGTGCTCAAAAAAAGGTAGTAGGCTTTCTTTTTTATCTTTCCTTGTGCTAATAAATTCTGCACCTTGTAAGTATGGAACTTGGCAGCTGGAAGAGTGTGTCCTGAATCTCCCTTGGAAAGAATTTACAAGACTAGACAAGGGCACCAATATGACAGACATTGCCAGCGGGCCTCTGAAATGTGAACTAAAGACAGGCCTGGGAATTGTATTGGTTGCCACTTCAGAGAGTTGTGCAACTGATAACTAAACACTGCCAATAAAAACTTGTGGATTTTACATTATTATTAAATCTCCAAGAGAGTTTAGGAGTTTAAGGCATTAGTGAGTTGTGTTTTGAGCATCTCTCAGAAGTCAATATTTTCTATTCTAGTCCCTTCAAACCAACCTTAGTACATTTCAGGAAAGGCTCTTATTAGCAAATAAGATCTTGTTTTAATTTTGTTAATGCTTGAGTAAATTCACAAAAAGTAAGCATCTCATCCTTATGGTTGGTCAAGCCTTATCATATGTTATTTCTCTCTTTGCCTAGTCAAATCTGATCCCACTTTGTGGTGTTCCAGCCCACCTCTGGCAGGACCAATCTAATAGCACCAATCTAAAAGAGAGAATATGAGGATGGCCCTTCAAAAGAGAAACAAAAATGATCAGTAGTCACCAGGAATGTGGGAGGAAGAAGGGAAGAATACAGAGGAATGTGTAACAAGATGGATACATGTTATGCATTCATCCCAAACTATACAATAGACAACACCACAGGTGAACCCTACTTTAAACTATGGACTTTCATTGTTAATGATGAAGGTTCACCAAATGTAACCAATGTGCCACTGTAGTAAGGGGTGTTGATAATGGAGAAGACTGTGCCTATATGTGGACGTGGGGTATGTAAGGTACCTCTGAACCTTTTGCTCAATTTGCTGTGGATCTAAAGTTATCTTTTTAAAGAAAATCCTTAATGAGGAGAGAGGAGAGAGAGAGAGAGAGAGAGAGAGAGAGAGGAGAGAGATTTCTTTTCTGCTCAGAAAAGATGATTTTTCAACTACATGTCCTGATCTTTATGGATGTTCATCTAGAAGAGTGCCTACCCTCCTTTTGTTGTGAGACTTTCTCCTGGCAAGAGGAGAACTCTTAGTTCAGCCATACTTCATCACTCAATTCCCACCCCTTTCCCTTGACCCCTGCCATTGGGAAAGAGAAGATGCATGAGTCTCCACAGTAAGTCAGTCAGTCTTGGGGACCCTTGGGAGTAAGCAATGTTTGTGCAGAAGAGATCTGCACATTTGGTAGACATAGTCCAGACCCCACCAGCCGTGGGCATTTCTCCTCAAAGACAGTTTTGGAATTTAGCTTGCTGATTTTTTTTAAGAGCTTGATTTAGGGAGCATTCAGGAAAAGGAATGATGACTTACGAGTCAACATCTTCTTAACTCCCATGCCTGTTTAGCAAAAGTAGTCATACAAATATAATTCAGTTTGAAAAAATCAACACCTTAAATATGTCTAGCTCTGTGCTAGATATATGGATACGCACATAAGTAAGATATGATTCTTCTATCTGCAGGGCTAATAATCTGGTGTATGTTTGTGAGATTACAATTTAGTCCTCTATTTAGAGTAAGATAAAAGGTTAGATCACATTGTATTACATTTCCTACACTAGGCATGTTGTTGTTGTTGTTAGGTGCCGTCGAGTCAGTATCCAACTCATAGCAACCCTCTGTACAACAGGGGAAACACTATTGTCAGTGCTTCTCTGCTGTTCACTGGGTTTTCAATAGCAGATCGATTTTTGGGAGGGGGTTGCCAGGTCCTTCTCCCAAGCCTATAGCTTCTGGTGTTCCCAGGTGGTCTCCCATCCAGGTACTAACCAGGCCCAACCCTGCTTAGCTTCCGAGATCTGACGGGATCGGATGCCACAGGGCTACGGCTGCAGGCACACTAGGCATAGTGGTATGGATATTTTCTGTTGACTTTTATTATTTTGCTTCCTATTCTTTCTAAATAATAATAAATATTTAGTTCAGGTCAGTGTACATGCATTGAGCACCTTCTGTGTACATTGTTCTGGAATATAATCACGGGTTATGGATTGGGCAAAACTCAGTAGTCTATAGTGAGATAAAACCTATAGTTGTAATACCTATAGCAACATGTTCTGAGCCAAACTATGACTGTTTATATGTCATTTTGTCTTTGGAAAGAAACTAACTTTTACTGTTACCTGTCTGACTCACTTGGTTACACAATCACAAGATCCTGCGACAAGATTCTAGAAGTTCCATCTTTGTTTTCCTTCAAAATTTTGAGATAGTTCCCGTTATCCACTACATAGTTGTGATGTGGCCACAGGATCATCTTAAAGTTGTCCTTTTCTTCAGGAAGAGCAGCCAGTTATAAACCTATGTCCTATTGTTGCTGATTGATGTGAGAAGTGCAATACTTAACTAGGAGGCATTATAGATAGCAGCAGGGTCCTAGGAATATGACAGAATTTGTGGGTTCTAGTCCTAACTCTGTCACTAGTTATATGTGTATCTTTGGGTTCCAGTTTCCCATTGCTTGGATAAAATCACCTCTTCTAAGCCAGGAACTGCAGTGCATACCTGTAATCACAGTAACTCAGGAGGCTGAGGCAGGAGGATCGTAGGTTCAAGGCCAAAAGCAGCCTGCACAATGTACCTAGGCCCTGTCTCAAAATAAAAATAAAAAATGGGGCTAGAGGTATGGCCCAGTGGTGGAGCACTTGCTTAGCATGTACAAGGCCCTGGATTCAACATTCAGTATTGAAAAAAGGGGGAAAAAAGCCTTGTTTATGTATCTCCAAAAGTCATTGTTGCTGTCCATGAGAAAATCAATTATGACTGTAATATTCTGATTTTAGGGGATTTTGGTTGTTGTTTTCTTTGTTCTTTTTGTTATATTTTTTGAGACAGTCTCCCCATGTAGCCCAGGCTGTCCTTGAGCTCATGATCCTCCTGCTTCAGCCCTTAAGTGCTGGGATTATAGTCTTGTACTACCATACCCAGCAAGATTTTTATTTTGTATTTACATGTAAATATAGATAATTATCGGAAGGGACTATATCTAAATGTTAAAAGTAGCTTTCTTTGGACAGAAGGATTGTTGTTGTTATGTGCCATCAAGTCAGGTCGGACCCATAGCAACCCTATGTGCAACAGAATGAAACACTCCCCAACTCTGTGCCAGGCATATGACCTTTTTTATGTTTAAGCCTATTGTTTCAGACACTGTGTCAGTCCATCTAGTGAAGGGTTTATCCTTTTTTTCATTGACCTGTCACACTCCCAAACATGATGACCTTCTCCAGGGACTGGTTCCTCCTGACAACACAATATGTCAGACACAGTATAACCATCCTTGCTTCCAAGGAGCACTCTGGCTGCACTTCTGGGACTGATCTGTTGGTTCTTAAGGCAGACCATGGCATATTTAATATTTGTCTCAGGTACCATAATTCAAAAGCATTTCTTCTTTTGTCTCTCTTATTCAACATTCAGCTTTCACAACCATATGATACGATTGAGAATACCATAGCATGAGTCAAGCACACCTTCATCTTCAATGCGACATCTTTACTTTTCAACACTTTAAGAAGTCTTTTCCAAAAGCTTTTCCCTGTGCAATACATCTTTTGATCTCTTGACTGCTACTTCCATGAGTATCGATTCTTATGAAGAAGTAGGATTATTGGTAGTTATTTTCTTTGCAGATTATTTTGTATGTAAAATCACTGTAATCCGCAATATTCCTTTTAAACTATGAAAAAATAAAGGCTATTTTTAGAAGAAAAAACATTGCTTTAAAAAGAGTAAATAGCTAAGTAAATATGCTCTCAGTCTCATTCATTTAGCATTTATGCTTCATTCACTCATACATACTTATCACACTCATCCTATGTGCCAGATAATGCATGGAGCACTGGAAGCACTGTCTATGCCCTCAAGGAACTTATAGTATAGAAGCTGAGGCAGATAAGTTAGCAGGAACTATGGCAAAACCACTTTAAAAGGCTAGAAAAGGCATGCAGAAGCCAGACAGTTGGAGCTCAGCATGGGGATCCAGGAAGGCTTTCTGGAGGAGACAGTGCCTGAGCTGGATCCTGAAGAAGAGCAAATTAGCCACAGAAAGGCAAGTTTGGGTGTAGGGAGGGCCTTCTTAAACACAAAGAGTAACAAGCAAAAATACAGACGCATTAATTTTCCAGGGAGTCATGGTAGATGAATTTGAAAAATTATTCAGAGATGCTTTTCCCATTGCTGTCCAGTGGCCACACAGGGTGTGTGAAAATTAAAGAACTCCAAAACCACAAACCTGGAGGTGGGGTGGTGGGAGAGGTACAAAATCCAGCTAACCTAGCCTGTGGCCTGTTTCCTTGTATAGCCTTTCTTCCTCTCTTATTTTCCCGTGGGAGCCATCAGGAAGATGAAAGAAGCAGAGTGTACCTGTTTAGGGGTAGCTGTGATGTGAAACCCAATCCTGTCATTAGGGGTCCTGACAAAGATTTCTCCATGTGTAGCCTTCCTTTGAGGGAGCCAGCAGCTGCTGAGAGAAGGACATCCTTGGCTGCAGGATCAATTACTGAGATTCAGGCTGGCTCTGTCAGTGGCCAAAGTGCCTGGGCTGCATGCCCAGTGGATATGACTTGCTTCTTTTCTCCTCTGTGCCTCTAACTTCTGGCTTCTCACATCAGAGCCCATGCTCTGCACCATCTAACCAGGCAGGCAGCCCCTCTTCCCCTAATGATTTTTACATAGAAGCTCTGCTGATTTTTTTTTTTACAACCAGTTCTCATCCTTTGCTTATTTATCAATCTGAGCATTGTGCACAGTGTGTCAGTAATACACAGTGGCAGTTTTAATATCTCACCCCAATTGTAGCTTCCCTGGGAAGTAGAAAGAGCTCTGGGCCTGATATCAGAAGATTTGAGCTCAGAATGCAACACCATAATTTTCTAGTCATATGAGTCTTCTCTTCCTGTTCTATAAAAGAAGAGGGCTAACTTTGTGGAGATGGAGGTTGTGGAGTATCTGAATATACTGCTTAAAAGTACTGACTTTGAAATCTAACTGACCAGCATTTCAAACCCAGCCTTCCTGCTTACTACCTATACATCCTTAGATTTACTACCTAACCTCAGTGAACATTAGTTTCATCTTTTATAAAATGGAGACAATAAGTGTTTGTCTCAGAGGGTTGTTGGAAAGGATTGAATGAGCCAACGTGTATATATATATATATATATATATATATGTGTGTGTATATATATATATATATATACATATATATGTATATATATACATAAATATATTATCCCACAGTAAATACTCAATAAATGTTAACTGATATTATTATTATTGATAAAGTCACTTTGTAAAATATAAAATTCTCTAAGTCACAATAACTATCAGTAATACACTGAACATAACTGTGAGATTATATACATTTGAGTATTTGTATAGATATTTAGAAATGAATTCAAGTAATGATGACTAATATATGAAAAGTAGATTCTTTTGTAAAAGTTAAATAGCTAGAAACTTGAGCAAAAGAAAGAAAGCTATGATTCCTGCACTTGAGAGAAATTGACTGCAAATGGTTAAAAACAAACTAAAAATTACATTTTATTTCCTTCCAGAGAAGATGCTGCCAACCTTTTCCAGTGAAGGCAATTAAGGCAATAACCAGGCTGCAATATTAACTCTAACACCTTCATTTTGTATTTATAAATAGCCCAATAAGCCCTTGAAACCATGATATGTCACATCAAAGTGCTAATGACAGCACATTTTGTGAATCACCAAGAAGCAACAAATTAAAATCTCACTCTGCCATCAACCATTTATATTGTTCTCAAATTGCAGTACTGAAGGATCACAGATACAGCAAGTTGTGTAGCAACCTAAATAAATTAGGGAGAAGAGGCAATTACAACCTCATTGTGCCTGAGCTTAGGAGCATAGTATGCCATCCTTGAAGCAACCTATAGAAGAGGAGGAACATCAGCTCTCGAATGAAAAGAGCTACACCTTGCCTAGCCTCATCAGCTCACCCAGACCACTAAAAATTATCTAAAAACAAGCAGACAAGAAACAGAGGGAAGGAGGAAGAAAACAAGAAAGGAAAAATGGGAGATGATCGTAAAAGAACAGTTTTTGGTGGGGTATAAGGCTAATGTACAGCAAATTTAATGTTATTTCACCTTAGATATCATATTTGCAAACATTAAAGGCCAGTAATTCTGGTTATTACCTTTAGGAACTAAAAAATAATCCTATGATCAGTGAATGTGAGAACTAAAGATAATATGAGGTGTTTTTCTTCCTTGAGACGGGGTCCCATTTTGTAGCCCAGGCTGGGCTTGAGCTCACCAATCTTGTGACCTCAGCCTCTCTAGTGCTGGAATTATAGGCATAAACCACCATATTCAGCCTAATAATATGTTTTTATTATAACTCCATTGTGTTTTTGTGGCTGAATGTTTGAATAAAATGTCTTTTTAAAGTAGAAATAAAGTTAACAAGTAACAACTTAGGTTTAACAAGTAAATCTAAATTCTATTTTTAAATTCTTACTTAAATATACTCCATAATTTATAAAAATTTGTAACTCTATAAAGTAATTAAGTACCTCAGTTATTAACTTCCAACTATTATCAATATTTCCCTATTTCATCTTTGATTTAAGTAGTGAAAGAATTGAATAAAGCATACCATATTCACTTACTCTAAACTTGACTCTGGAATATCACTGTCTACTCCAGAATTCATGGCCCTCATCTCAATATTAAAGTCTTTAAGCCTTTCTACATGAGATCATTACTTCTCAAGCCTCGTTGCACATCATAGGCACCTAGGAAGCTTTTTTTTTTTTTTTTTTTTTTTTTTTTTTTTTTTTTTTTTTTTTTTTTTTTTTTTGGTGGACTGGGGTTGAACCCAGGGCCTTGCACTTGCATGCTTTTGCAAGTGTTGGCCCACTCAGCTGCTGCCTCTGGCCTATTTTCTTTACTTTTTTGAGACAGGGTCTCGCTAAATTATGCAGACTTCCTATGCTCTCAAACTTGCGATCCTCCTGCCTCTGTCTCCTGAACTGCTGGGATTACAGGCATGCGCCACCGCGCCCAGTTCCTAGGAAGCTTTTTAAAAATAATTGTGCCTAGGCACCATCCCCAGAAATTCTTATTCACTTGGACCATAAAGATCTCAGGGGTTAGTATTTTTAAGACTCCTCAAGTGATTCCAGTGTGTAGCCAGCAATGAGAACCACTAAAGTAGAGGCTTTCATTTACTCCAATTAAATTATAAATTAACTTTTCCTCTTATTTTCTGCACTAAACTCTTGTTTCAACTATTGAGATATTAGCAGAATATTTAATACTATCATTCTTTCATTTGACTAATATTTATTGTGTATTATGTGCCAATTACTTCTAGTTTCAGAGGAAACAGAGATGATGGAAAAGATGGGATCCCTGCCCTCACTGGAAGTTATAGTCTAGAAAGGAATACTAAAAATAAATAAGTACACTAACAAATATTAATTATAAAAGTCAGGATGCTGAAATAGAAAGTTTACTAGATTGAATAACATGGAAAAAGATCCCTTTAGAAAATGTGGTGGGGCCAGGATACAAGTGCAGTGGATTCCATTATGGTTACAGTGTTAGAATAGCTGGGCTGTAGGGATGACAACTGACTTCATTTGGGGATAATCCACCATAGGTCTCCAGTTCTCTCATTCTTCTAGACATACAGATCTGTAGATTGAGATATTTCATCTCTGACTATCCCTGTTACCTTTTAGACCTTCACTCATGCTGTGATTTCCCCTTGTCCTCTGGAATCACTTGGGACAGGATATGGAGGTGGTTTGGGGACTGATTTACACGTACTACTTCATGTGGATATCTATACCACATGTCCCATTACTTCTCTACCTGTGACTTCTCAATCAGAAGAGCCCCCTCTCAATGTTATGAGCATTCACAGCATAAGCCTATAAAATAAAAGTAATAGATATTCAGTAATGAAAGTTATCTCATACAGGACATTGAACTTGCTGTTGTCTGATTTTAGTTATAGATATCCTAATGGGGATGACAGGGTATCTTATCATGATTTTGATTTGTGTTTCCCTAGTGACTAATGATTTTGAGTATCTTTTCATGTATTTATTAGCTATTCATGAATCTTTCTTGGAGAAATATCTATTCAAATTATTTGCCAATTTCTTTGAGGATGCCCTCAGGTTTTTTGTTGTTGAGTCATAAGGGATCTTAACATTACAAGCCTCTCTGGGGTAAATTATTTGCAAATAGATTTTACAGTTTTGTGTATGTCTTTATTTTATAAAAACCTTATTTTAGAGCAAGTTTAGGATCTTAGCAAAATTACAACAAAGTCACAGGGATTTCCCGTATATCTCTTGCCTCTCCATAGTTGCTTTAAACATCCATGCACAGGGTTTTGTGTGAACATGAATTTTCATCTCATTTGGATAAAAAACCAAAGAACACAATTACTGGATCATGTAGTAAGAGTATGTTTTGTTTTGTCAGAAACTGCCAGACTGTCTTCCAAAGTGACTGCACAACCTTGCATTCTCACCAGCAATGAATGAGAATTCCTGTTGCTCCATATCCTGGCCAGCATTTGGTGATGTCAGTGTTCCAGATTTGGGCCCTTATAGTAGTGTGTAGTGGCATCTCATTGATGTTTTAATTTGTATTTATCTGAGGACATATGATGTGGAACTTTTTGCATTCACCTAAAATGCCATCTGCATATAATCTTTGACAAGATGCCTCTTAAAGTCTTTGGCTTTTTGTTTAATTGAGATCTTTGCTTTCTTATTGTTGAATTTTAAGTATTCTTTGTATCTTTTGGATAGCAGTCCTTTATCAGGTGTGTCTTTTATAAACATTTTCTCAGATTTGGTGGTTTGTCCTTGCATTCTCTTGACATTACCTTTTGCAGAGTAGAAGTTTTTAATTTTGATGAAGTACAGTTTATCAATAGTGGATTGTGCCTTTGGTGTTGTAGCTCAAAGCTCATCATTATACTGAAGGTCATATGAGTTTTCTCCTATGTTATATTAGGACTTGGAGTTTAATTCAGTTGGTAGAGTGCTGCTCTGCACTCTCTGAGGACCTGAGTTTTGATCCACCTAAAAAAATGGGAGAAGGACATGGCAATCCACTCCTGAAGCAATCTTAAACTTGGGTAGTGTCAGTCCTTCAACTTCAGTATTGTACAATGTGGGTCTTTCACCTCTCTGTTGTTGTTGTTGTTGTTGTTGTTAGGTGCCATCGAGTCGGTATCCGACTCATAGCGACCCTCACAGGGTTTTCAATGGCTGACTGTTTCGGGATTGCCTTGGGAGTGGATTGCCAGGCCCTTCTCCCATTTTTGTGGTGCTGGGAATTGAACTCAGGACCTCAGAGACTGCAGTGCAGTGCTCTATCAACTGAGCTAAATCCCAGCCCCACTGTATAAACTTTATAATCAATTTGTTGATATTCACAGAATAACTTGCTAGAATTTTAATTGGGGTTGCATTGAATCTATAAATCAAGTTAGAAAGAACTGATATCTCAACCGTATTGAGTCTTCCTGTCCATGAGCATGGAATACTTTCCATCTGTTTACTTCTTGTTTGATTTTTTCCATCAAAGTTTCATAATTTTCCCTATATAGATCTTGTACAAAGTTTGTTACATTTATACCCAAGTATTTCATTTTGGGGGTGGTAATGTAAGCAGTATTATATTTTTTAATTTCAAATTCTGCTTGCTCATTACTGGTGTATAGGGAAGTGATAGACTTTTTTATTTTTTTGGTACTGAGGGATTGAACCCAGGGCACCACCGCTGAGCTGCACTCTCAGCCCCTCTTTTATTTTTCATTTTGAGACAGGGTTTCTCTAAGTTACATAGGCTGCCTTTAGACTCCAATTTGCAATCTTTCTGTCTTTCTCCCTAGTAACTGGATTCCAGATATGTGCCACAGCACCTGCAAATAATTGACTTTTAGATATTTTCTATGTATCTTGCAGCTATGTGGTAATTGCTTATAAGATCCAGAAATTTTTTAATTCTTTTAATTCTCTTTTAATTTTTTGAATAATTGTGTCATCCATAAACAAAGACTGTTTTATCTCTTCTTTTCCAAACTGCATACCATTTATTTCCTTTTCTTATGCATTAGCTAGGGCTTTTAGTATGATGTGGAAAAGGAGTGATGAGAAGGGGCATCCTTGCCTTGTTCCTAATCTTAGTGAGAAAGCTTCTAGTTTCTCACCATTAAGTATGATGTTTTTGTAGATCATTGTTAAATTGAGAAATTTCCCTTCTATTACTAGTTTACTGAGAGTTTTTAATCATGCATGAGTGTTGGATTTTGCCAAATGGTTTTTCTACATTTATAGAGTTGTGGGGTTTTTTTGTTTTTTGTTTTTTGTTTTTTGTTTTACTTTTTTACCCATTGATACAATAGATTAGATGAATTGGTATTCAAATGTTGAGCCAGATTTGCATACTTGGAATAAATCTTTCTTGTTCATGGTTAATAATTTTTTTCACACATTGCTGGATTTGATTTTTCTGAGGACTTTTGTCTATGTTCATGAGACATGTTGTCCTGTAGTTTAATTTTCTGGTGATGTCTACATCACCAGTTTTGATATAAGGGCAATGTTGTCTCATAGGATGAGTTAGGAACTATTTGCTCTGCTTCTGTCTTGTAATAGAGATTATAAAGAATTTGATAAAATTCACCAATAAACACATCTAATCCTGGTGCTTATTAATTACTGATTCAATTTATCTAAGAGACTTAGGCTTTTTCAGATTGTCTCTTTCTTCCTGTGTATGTTTTGACAGATTGTATTTTTCAAGGAATTGGTCTGTTTCCTCTGTGTTAGAAATCGGTGGACATTAAGTTGTTCAAATAATTCCTTGGTTATACTTTTAAAGTCTATTGGATCCATAGTGATGTCCTATTTTTAATTTCTGATATTAGTAATTTGTGCCATAATTCTTTTTTTTCTTAGTTAACCTGGCTATAGTTTATTGATTTTCTTGACCTTATCAAAGAACCATCTTTTGGTATAATTAATTTTCTCTACTGATTTCCTGGTTTTAATTTCATTGATTTCTGCTTTATCATTCTTTATTTTCTTCTGCCTACTTTGATTTTAATTTTCTCTTCTTTTTCTAGTTTCCTAGAGTTGAAACTTAGGTGATGGATATTAGATCTTCCTTTTTGTTTAATCTATGCATTCAATGCTATATATTTCCCTGTAAGCACTGCTTTCGCTGGATTCCATTAATTTTGACAAGTTGGGTTTGCATTTTCATTTAGTTCAAAATATTTTAATTATTTAAGATTTCTTCTTTGATACATGTTTCTTTACACATCTGTTGTTTGAGTTCTGCCTAATATGAAATTTTTCTAATTGTCTTTCTTTTATTGATTTCTAGTTTTAACTCCACTGTGGTCTAAAAGCAGATTTTATATGATTTTTGTGATTTTTAATTTTTAAAGGTGTGTTTTATGGCCCAGAGTTTGGTCTATCATGATGAATGTTCCATCTGAGCTTGGAAAGAATGTGTATTCTTCTGTTGCTAGATAAAGTAATCAATAGATAGCAATTATATTCAGTTGATTGATGGTGAGGTTGAGATCAACTATGTCTTGACTGATATTCTGCCTGCTGTATATCTCCATTTCTAATAGAGGGGTGTTGAAAAGTCTCCAACTATGATGGAAGATTATCTATTTCTCCTTGTAGTTCTATCAGTTTTTGCCTTACATAATTTGACACTTTGTTGTTAAGTGCATGCATATAATGGATTTTTATGTCTTCTTGGAGAATTGACCCCTTTAACATTATGTAATACTCTTCTTTATGCCTGATAACTTTATTTGCTTTGATGTCTGCTCTGTCTGAAATTAGTATAACTATTCCAGATTTCTTTTGATTAGTGTTAGCCTGGCGTATTTTTCTCCTTCCATTTACTTTTAAAGTATATGTGTCTTTTAATTTTAAATGAGTTTCTTATAGACAATATATAGTTAGGTCTTATTTTGTTGGGCCATTCTGACAGATCTGACAATCCATCTTTTAACTGGTGCATTTAGACCATTAACATTCAAAATCACTATTGATATAGTTGGATTACTATTTATCATATTTGCTACTGTTTTCTATTTGTTGCCCTTGTTCTTTGTTTCTATTTATTCTATTCACTCTTTTCTTGCCTCTTATTTTATATGGTTCCATTTTCTTGCTCTCTTTTTTTCCTCAATGCTTAGGACCAAACCCAGTGCCTTGCACTTGTGAGGCAAGCATTCTAGCATTGAACTAAGTCCCAAGCCCCATTTTCTCTCTTTTCTTAGAATATCAGTTGTACATTTTTTACTTCTTTTAATCATTGCCCTAGGATTTTCAATATATACTTACAATTAACACAACTCCACTTTTAAATTACACTATATACAAAACAAATAACACTATATATAAGCAAATATGTATATATAATTAATGCCCTGGGTTCAATCCCCAGAACCACCAATAATGGGAGGATGTGGTAACCCACTCCCAGAATAATCCAAAAACAATCAACCATTAAAAACCCTATCAGGGTTATTATGAGTCAGACCTGACTTGTCAGCACCTAACAACAACAACATGCTTATATGGACTTATATGTAAGTGAAGTGAATGATAGCAATGATACAAGGAACAAGAGAAGAATGAGAATGATTTTATTATAAGGCAATCATACTGCCATGAGGAGGTTTAGGGTTAACTGAAAGTGGAATTGTCTTTATTGTAAATATATATTACAAACCCTAGGCATCCTTTTTTTCAGTGTTTCTGATCTTTAGTATTTCTTTTTGTTTCTTTCTTAAGATTTACATCTTTCATTATTTTGTTTGTTTGGGTTTTTTTTTTTTTAAGGCAGGCTCTCATGGCCCAGTCTGGCCTGAAATATGCTATGTAGCCCAAGCTGTCCTTGAAGTTACAATCTTCCTGCCTCATCCTTCTGAGTACTGGGATGATAGGCTTGCACCACTCTGCATTGTTCACATCTTTCTGGTTATTTTACTCATTTATTTTTGTATATGGTTAGCTTTAGTAATTAGAGCCCTTAGCATATTAATTATACTTGTTTTAAATTCTTAGTCTCATAATTCCAACATCCCTCTTGTAGATAATATTGTCTATAACTCTTCACATTGTGATTTTCCCCATTAGTGTGCCTTATAATTTTTCTTTATAGCCATAAAATGATGCACTGGGTAAGAAGAACTATTGTAAATAGACTTTTATTAAATAATGTTATAGTAAGGTATGGGAGGATGGAAGGAGTCTATACTTCTATGATTAGGTATAATACTTCTAGTGAGCATATGCCTCTATACCCACACATGTCTGTCAGTTTGCTGTACTGTAGGGGCCTGCATGTTGCTATGATACTGAAAGCTGTGCTACCAGTATTACAGATACTAGCAGGGTCACCCATTTTAGATAGGTTTTAGCTGAGCTAATAGACTAAGACAGACTAGGGAGTAGCCCACTCTTGAAACAATCAGCCATTAAAAACCCTATTAATAGCAGAGAAATAGTGTCAGAAATAGTGCTGGAAAATGAGCCCCCCACGTTGGAAGGTACTCAACAAACGACTGGGGAAGAGTTGACTCCTCAAAGTAGAGTCTACCTAAAATGACAGAAATGTGGTAAAGCCCCAGGAACCTGATGTGGCATGGCTCAAAATGAGAAGGAACAACTGTAAATATCCATCAATAATTAGTATGAATCAAGGAGAATTAGAAATCATCAAAAGGGAAATGGAGTGCATGAAAACCAACATTCTAGGCATCAGTGAGCTAAAATGGACTGCTTATCGGCCATTTTGAATCAGATAATCATATGGTCTACTATGCTGGGGATGACAAATTAAAGAGAAATAAGGTTGTATTAATCATCAGAAAAGACATCTCAAGATATGTCCTGAAATGCAATGCTGTCAGGGATAGAATAATATCCATACACCTATAAGGAAGGCCAGTTAATATGACTATTATTCAAATTTACACACCTACCACAAAGGCTACAAATGAAGAGGGGGAAGATTTTTACCAGTTCCTGCAATCTGAAATAGATCAAGCATATAATCAGATGTACAGATAATTATTGGTGCTTGGAATGCAAAAGGTGGAAATGAAGAAGAAGGCTCAGTAGTTAGAAAATATGATGTTGGTGACAGTAATGAAGCTAGATATTTCATGATAGAATTTTGTCAGACTGATGACCTTTTCATTGCAAATATATTTTTTCACCAACATAAATGGTGACTATACACATGGAATTCACCAGATGGAATATACAGGAACTAACCTGACTACATTTTGATGGAAAAGCTGGATATTAAATGTCTCAACAAGACCTGGTGCTGATTCTGAATCAGACCATCAACTTCTCATATGCAGGTTCAAACTGAAACTGAAGAAAATTAGAACAAGTGTATGAGAGCCAAGGTAAGATCTTAAGTATATCCCACCTGAGTTCAGAGACCACCTCAAAAAAAAGGTTTGATGCATTAGATACTAATGATGGAAGACCAGACAAGTTGTGGCATGATATCAAAGACATCATTCATGAGGAAAGCAAAAAGTTATTAAAAAGACAGGAAAAAAGAAAAGTCCAAATTACATGTCCAAAGACATTCTGAAATGTGCCCTTGAATATTGAGCAGCTAAAGTAAAAAGCAGACATGATGAAGTTAAGGAGCTAAACAGATTTCAAAAGGCAGCTTGAGAAGATACAATCAAATATTATAATGACATGTGCAAATAGCTGGAGATAGAAAACCAAAAGGGAAGAACATGCTTTGTTTTTCTGAAGCTTAGGAATTGAAGAAAAAAATCAAGCCTTGAGTGGCAATAGTGAAGGATTCTACAGGGAAAATATTAAATGGCACAGGAAACCCCAAAAGAAGATGAAAAGAATTCACAGAATCATTATATCAAAAAGAATTGGTAAATGACCAATCATTTCAAGAGGTTGCAGATGATCAGAAACCAAAGGTACTGAAGGCAGAACTGGAAGCCACTTTGGAGGAATTGGTAAAACACAGTGCTCCCAGAATTGATGGAACACCAATAGAAATGTTTCAACAAACAGAGGCAGTACTGGAAGTGCTCACTTATTTATGCCAAGAGATCTGGAAAACAACTACCTGGCCAACTGACTGGAAGAAATCTATATTTGTGCCTATTCCCAAGAAAGGGGATCCAACTGAATGTGGAAACTATTGAACAATATTATTAATATCATATGCAGGCAAAATTTTACTACAGATCATTCAAATGTGATTGCAGCAGTATATAGTCAGGGAACTACCAGAAAATCAAGTGAAATTCAGAAGAGGACATGGAACAGGGACTGATGGATATTAGCCAAAAGCAGAAAATACCAGAAAGATGTCTATCTATGTTTTATTGATTATGCAAAGGGATTTGAATGTTTTGATCATAACAAATTATGGATAACATTGTGAAGAATGGGAATACCAGAGCACTTAATTGTGCTCAAGAAATCTGTACATGGATTAGGAGGCAATCATTACAACAGAACAAGGACACACTGTCTGGTTTAAAGTTGAGAAAGGTGTGCATTAGGACTGCATCCTTTCATCATACTTCAGTGTCTATGCTGAGCAAATAATCTGAGAAGCCAGACTTTATAAAGAAGAATGTGGCATTATAATTGGAGGAAGACTCATTAACAACCTGCATTATACAGATGACACAGCCCTGCTTTGCTGAAAGTGAAGAGGATTTGAAGCATTTACTGATGAAGATCAAAGAATATAGCGTTCATTAGGGATTGTGCCTCAACATCAACAACAACAACAACATAAATTACAACTGAGTCAGTACACAACTTCATGATAAGTAGAAAAAAGATTGAGATTGTCCAAGATTTTGCTTTCCCAGTTCTACAATCAATACCTGTGGAAGCAGCAGTCAAGAAATCAAAAAAAAAAAAAGATGCATTGCATTGGGAAAAGCTGTTGCAAAGGACCTCTTTAAAGTGTTGAGAAGTAAAGATGTCTGAAGACGAATGTGCACCTGACTCATGTCATGGTATTTTCAGTCACATCATATAGCTGTGAAAGGTGGACATTGAATAAGGAAGACAGGAGAAGAATTGATGCTTTTGAATTATGGTGCTGGAGGCGAATATTGAATATAGCATGGACTACCAAAAGAACCAATAAATCTGTCCTAGAAGAAGTGCAACCAGAGTGCTCATGGAAACAAGGATGGCTAGACTGTGTCTGACATATTTTGGGCTGATAGTCAGGAGGAACCAATCCCTGGAGAAGCACATCATGTTTGGGAGATTGACAGATCACGAAAAAAAAAAAAGGAAGACTCTCAACTTGATGGATTGACATAGTGTCTGAAACAATGGGCTTAAACATAAGAAAGATTGTGTGCCTGGCACAGAATCAGGAAGTGTGTTGTTCTATGGTACATAGGGACAGTATGAGTCGAGTCTGACAGCACCTAACAACAGCAATGCCTCCATACTGTGAACTTCACAGTTGTTTTTTCAGTATCCCCTAGGTTGCAACAGATTGACTAGTGTGGCTGGAGTTGGATATTTTCCTTCTGTATGAAAGGCTAGAAATGGCTAGAATTAGGTAGCCCTTCCCTTGGTTCAATTAGGCTCTCACCCATAGTTTCTCCTAAGGGTAAGCCTTATTAACATGAACAGAGTGGACTGGCATATTTTTAAATGATTCCCTTTCCCCCTCCCTTCCTAAATCATGAGAAGATTTTTCTTTAATATTTGCTGTGAGATCTGGTGGAGTTCCTGTGGATAAAAGAATGGAGGCCCCTATGACTGAATCTCCCTGGAGTTTTTAACTTTCAATCTTATTCACACTGAACTTCCAGCATTCATCACTTACAGGTCAGGGTATATGCTTTGGTAAGCCATGACTCCCTATATTCACCTGTCTTTCACTCCAATCTTGAGAACAATGTTTTCATCTGCCTTATGGGATCAAGGAAGAACTATTGCTTTTCAGTCTGTTCAGCATTTTTTTTTTCAGTATTGGGGATTGAACACAAGGCCTTGTGCTTGGCAAGCACTGGACCACTGAGCTACCTTCTTGGCCCTTTTTTTATTTTTATTGTTATTTTGAGAGTCTTGCTGAGTCTTGCAAGCTGCTTCTGATCCCAAACCTACAATTCTATTGCCTCAGCCTCCTAAGTAGCTGGGATTATAGGTATGTGCCACTGTGCCCAGCTGTTCAGTTTTTTATTTGTTTAGGAAGTAATGGGGACAAAAAAAAATAAAAGGAAGTAATGGGGACTTCAAACTCCTTACATATGGAACTGGAAACCAGAAGTTCAATAATCATTATGTTGTTTTTTCCATTTTCTTGATGCTGTCCTTTTAAGCACAAAAGTTTTAATTTTAATAAAATACAATTTATTATTTTTCTTTTGTAATTTATATTTTTGGTGTCCATTCCGAGGTCATAAGTATTTATCTCTGCGTTTTCTTCTAAAAATTTTATAGGGCTAGCTTTTATGTTTAGGCCTGATCTAACTTGAGTTAATTTTTGTAAACTTTATTCTTTTGCACGTGGATACAGTTGTCTTGGTACCTTTGTTAAAAAGATTATTCTTTTTTTTTTTTTTTTTTTTTGAAACAGGGTCTCTCTGTTA
>VMDO01016994.1:0-10179 GCA_007922755.1 Pedetes capensis | reverse complement strand
AATGCAAGTATTTATTTATGGACTCTTAATACTATTCCATTGATCTATATATGTCTATCTTTATACCAGTCCTGTACTCTTTTGATTACTGTAGCTTTGTAGTAAATTTTTTAATTGAAAAAGTGAGTCCAAGAATGAAGACTCTTCTTTATCAAGATATTTTTAGCAACTACTTTTAGCTTTCTGTGGTGTCAGCTACTCACAGCTCAACAAAATGAACTACTAATGTTTTCAGTCCATCCAAAGTAATTATGGTAAACTCTTAATTATTGATGCCATCTATTTCAGCTTTAGGAAACCCTTGGCCATGTTGATTTGTTCTCATACAAAGCCAGAGGAAGACCTTATAAAAAGATAAAAAGAAAAAGAAAATTATATATCAATATCCCTAATAAGCACAGATGCAAAAATTCTCAATAAAACATCAGTAAATGAAATGCAGCAGCACATTAAAAGGATTAGTCTTCTTGATCAGGTGGAATTTACCACAGGGATGCAAGAATAGTTCAACATATGCAACTCTACAAAGGTGATATACCACATTAACAAAATGAAGGACCAAAAGCATATAATCCTCTCAATAGATATGGAAAAGGCACTTGATAAATTTCAGTGTTCTTTTATGAGTTAAAAAAAATCAGAACAAATTAAGTGTAAAAGGGATGGATTTCAACACAATAAAGGCTGTAAATGACAAACCCATAGCTAACATTATTCTGAACAGTGTAAAGTTGGAAGCTTTTCCCTTAATATCAAGAAAAATACAAAGATCCAACTCTTATCACTTCTATCCAGTATAGTACTTAGAGCTCATAGCCAGACCAATTAGGCAAAATAAAGAAATAAAGGCATTCAAATTAGAAAAAAAGAAGTTACTTTGTCCCTGTTTGAAGATAACATGATCTTTATTTAGAGAAAACCCTAACGACTGTCCCACAAAACTATTGAATAAATGAATTAAATAAATGTATAGCTTATAAATAATCATACAGAAGTCAGTAGCATTTCTAAACACTAACAATGAACTATCTGAAAAATAGATCAAGAAAAATACCATGTATGATACTATCAAACAAATAAAATAGAAATAAATTTAGCCACTGAGGTAAAAAACACATACTCTAAAAACTATAAAACTTTGATGTACCTATCTTCCATTGCAACTATGTAGTCTTGATTGCCTCAACACACACAGCGATTTGGTGCAAATCCTTGCATCATTGCCACCTTCTCTAATGTGCCTAACAAAATTCTACCCTGTTTCTTTCATAGCATTTTAATTAAATGTTATACTTGCTGCTTGCTGTACAATGTTGTCAGTCATACAAGTCAATCTTTCCTTTTAGACAATGAGAGTGTTGAAGGCAGGAAATATGACTTATTATAATTAGCACATAATGGGTTCAGAATGAAAGATAATTAAATTTGCTGGGATTAAATTGAAATGAATTTGAACTTTGGGTAAATTAAGCATTAGAAGCGGTACTCCACTCCAAGGAACCATTATGGCTGCAGCCTACAGGAACACTGATTATAAATTTTTGAATTGCCTTCTTTCCTGTAATACACCCACGAAGTTTTATAACAATGAAAATATGGACAGAATGGCAACTCAGATATTCAAGACTACTTTTCCAAGTATTTTTTCAGCACCGAAAAGCACATGAGTGCAGTTCCATACCAACTCAAATAAGACATGAGAAGGGATTTGAGGGTGAAAGAGAAGTAGCTTGCCAAATGAAATGTCTTAGGAACATCAATTTTACATATATATGTGTGTGTGTGTGTGTGTGTACACTTTTATTATATATAATATATATATATATATATACACACACACACATATATATAAATCATAAACACATGGATTAAATTTTCCCAGAAAAAGCATGTTTTGGCTCTCCCTGGAGCACAAATGATTGAAAAATGACTGGAGATATTTCCTGAGCCCAAAGACTGAGAAGGAACAGGTCTATACTTCTTTAACTGCAAATATTAGTACAATAGATAAATTATTCAGGGGGTCTAGGGAAACTGGAAATATGAACAGGAAATAAGAAAATGAGATTTAGCTTGGAAATATGCTCCAAGTACATTTGGGGCAAAATAATCAGAAACAGAGAAATTTTGGTTGATGAAGAACTCAATAAAGTTATAGATACTATAAGACATCCAGGGTGATTTCTATTTGTCACAGCCCATGTAATAGAAGGCTGGTTGTTATTTGTGAAGATGTGAGGCAAAGGCCCTGGAATATAGAATGTGAAATGGTACTTGTTTCTCTACAGAATGTAAACAAAGTTTTCATTTTTGGTTCTATCAAGATTTACCAGGTATAATAAAAGTTTAGCTAACATTGAACTAATATTTCCAGATTACTCATGAAAATAAATGCCCAAAGTCAAGACTATAGTCTTTCAGCATAGATTCCAGAGGCAAGATGTAATCTGAGATGCAGGGCAAGAGAAATTGAAGTTCAGGTTCAAACAGGATATTTTGTTTATGGAAGGACCTAATCTTTGTTTGAAGCCATAAACACATTATGGGCCATTCACAAGAGAACCGAGAAGTATTTTGTCCCTCCTTGTTATTTAGAAACACGTGTTCAAGAGATCAGATATTCACCTGTGTTAGTCAGTTTGTTATTCACTGTGGCAGAGAAACCAACTGAAACAATCTTATGGGAGGAAAGATTTATTGGGGGCTCATGGTTAGAGGATCATGACCCATAGAGGCAGGGAGGCTTGGCTGTGCGGCAGGCATAGTGGAGCCCACGGCAGAGAACTTCACATCATGGAATAGAAACTCACATCATGGCTGATCAGGAGAAGAGAGAGTGACTAGAACCACAGGTCTGGGGTAAACTCCAAAGGCCTTACCCAAGGCAACTACTTCCACAAAGCTAGATCCCACCTCTAAGAGTTTCATATCCTCCCAGGACACACTACCAACTGGAGACCAAACATTCAAACACATGACCTTTGGAAGATATTTTACATTCAAACTATAACTCTGTGACCCTGGCCCCCAAAAGTTCATGACCATCTCATACTGCAAAACACATTTAGTCCAACTTTAAGAATAACTACTAGACAATATTACCATCTCATTTTTATAGATGAAGAAATTGAAACACAAATATGACAAATAATTTGTTAGAGGCAGTGTCAGGGACTGAATCTGCTTCTTCTGACCTCTGCTTCAGTATTCTTTCTATATCTAAGTAACTTCTTAGCTCATAGGTAAAACTACATAGGGAAGAATACTACTGTAATTTATTCTACATCTCTACATAATGCACATTCCTTGTTGCCTGGATCAGTTGGATGGTCTAAGCACTTTATATATATTAACTCATTTAATGTTTATAACAGCACTCTAAGGTAGACCATATTCTTGCACTCATTTTAAAGATAGGGAATCACATAGAAATTAACTGACTTCTCCACTACCTAGTAAGTGAAGAAGCTGGAATCAAAATCCAGGGAATCTGGCTCCAGGACCCACTCTCTAACCATTATCTTGTACTGAATTTAGAAATATATAAAAATAAAATTGGAATCCAATCCTGAGTGTATGTAATTTTGGAGTACAAATTTCAATTAACTGCATGTTTCTGCAGTGGAGAAAACCTGACATGTCTATTGGCAGATAAAAATGTTGTGATTGTAACTAGTCAAATGACTCCTTTCTCAGCCACTATTGTAACTGCTGATTCCTGAAAAGAATTGCAAAATGAAAGAATAAGTTATAATTAAATAGAACAATGTTTAAATGATGTGACTCCTGAATACTTAACCAGATTCCCATTGGCAAGATTATTTCTTCTTCCTTCTGAAGAGGGAATGGAGAGGATGAAAGTCATCTTTTTTGATTAAGAAAAAGAGGAATAAGCTTTAAAGATTGGTGTTGGAACATGCAGAAAAACCTTTCTTAATCTTTTATTTTTCTATTCTGCTTTATAAAGAAGTAGTGACCAGGAAACTCAGACCAAACAGTTGAATTTCTAATTAAGTTCATTTCTCTGTTTAAATCTACTAGCTTATTGGAGACAAGACAGGGAAAATTGTGAACATCTGAACAGTTGAGATGCAGCTGCTGGGAGGCCTTTTCCTGACAGGCTGACTCAATTCTCCAGGGTTTCCAAGAGGGTTTTGAGTCAAAGATGAGGATTCAAGGTGAATGAAAAGAACCATTCCAATCATTACTAAGGATAAAACTGGAGTCTTATCAAGCAGTGATGTACAAACAGTTGTGGTGTTAGTGTGAAGGGAATATTGATAACTTAAAAACACTTTTAGGGAGAGCAATCTGGATGGTGAAGGAGCTTCAGATTATATGATGTGACAATGAACTGAAAGTTCTAGAAAATGTAGGCTAAGAAAGGGCAAGGTCACGAGATGTAAATGTTGTCTTATGACATATGAAAGGCTGCCATGTATAAGAGGGCTTAGATTTCTTCTATTAGGATATAGATTTCTTGTGAGACATAGAACTGTACCTTTATGTAGAAACTAAAAGGAAGATTTCAACTCCTGCTAAAAGGTAATGAGCCAGGATTTGAAACTTGAAGTCTAACTCTAGAACCTTTTGTCTCCATCAATGTTATTTTAACAGGAGAGCTTGAATTCATACTCTATAACTCTATGCTTTAAAAACAAACTTTATTTTATAAGCTGATCTCTGTTGAACCCTTAATACTGCTTCTTGTTGTTGTTAGGTGCCATCAAGTGAGGTCCACCTCATTGTGACCCTATGTACCACAGAAGGAAACACTACCTGATACTTTGCCATGCATGATACTATTGTCAGTGCTTCTCTGCTCTTCACAGAATTATTGAAGGCTGATTATTTCAAGAGAGGATGCCAGGTCCTTCTGCTGTGTTTGTGGTGCTGGGGATCAAACCCAGAGCCTCGGAGAGTGCAGAGCAGCACTCTACCAAATGAGTTAAACCCCAGCCCAGTGCTGCTTGAAAGTAACAAAAGATGAAGAGATTAAAACTTTATAAAGTCTGAGAAATTATGAGGAACAAAAGGTTGAGCTACTTTTAACTGGTAAGTTGATTTGTTGTTGTTGTTGTTGTTGTTGTTGTTGTTGTTGTGATTTTGTTACTCCCAAGCAGCATTAACAAAATCACAACAACAACAACAAATCAACTTACCAGTTAAAAGTAGCTCAATCTTTTCTTTCTCGTAATTCTCAAACTTTATAAAGTTTTAATCTCTTCATCCTTTTTCCCCCTTCCTAGATGCCATCTGGGGACAAAGAGATGCTTATACCATGTGCTAGCACTGGGGAAGGGCCTCATGGCTCATGTACTATAATCTGATCACTCACTGACCTTCACTCAGTCATCCCTCTCTGCTGATTACTTGAAATAATACCCTGTTGTTTACTGAGGTGTTTGGGTACTTCCAGGTCTTTGGGGCTTCATATTGAGACCTACTAATTGAGCACGGTCATTACTATGACTCCATGTTAAGACCCCCTTGCTCTGGGACTTCCTTCTACTGTCACCAAGACTCTTCCAGAACATTGTCCCCTGAGCAGTTCCTTGTGGCTTCATGAACCACGTGGGAACCTGCTGTCAAGCAAAGTCCATGGCAAACTGGTAGCACTGATTCAGGGTTTCCCTTTGCAGAATCATACCAAGTCATGCTTCCTGTGCCACTTTAGTTGCCTTAGGTTGGTGTGTACAGTCCCCCCAGAGAGCTCCACATGAAAAGTGGGACAACTATGTGCACTTCTTTCATTTTCTCCTTCTTCCTTGCATAGGACCTATGAAGGTGAACTCTAGGTCTCTTTTCTATGATCCGGGCAACATCCTGACCCTAGTCTAATCTAGAAACTTTCCCTATGTTGTATCTGTCCTTTCTACAGAACATTTTCTACTGAAAAATTCATGTTCAGATCTCTAAACTTTGTTATGTTAGGAAAGGCTTTAAGAATTTGGAGGAGAAAACTTAACAATCTATTTTCCAATACTTTCCTTATTAGGTTTTTCTAAGCTAATTTGAAACCCAAAGCTGAGTGCAGATCTTTTTGTTGTAAGTAGTATCTGACCTTCAGAAGAAGCTTGAATGTCTTTGAATCAATATATGAAGAGCTGAAGGGCAGCAAGATTTACAGAGAATGAAAGATTAAAATTGGTAACAGAGAATGAAACTAAATTGGTTATTTGAAGTGTTCTTTTGTTTCAGTGAAATAATTTGTATTAAAACAAATTGTTCCCATCTTTCATGTGGAAAACATGTCAAAATGAAACACCTTAAGATGTACATTAAAAATTTCTAATAAAAAAAAGAAAAGAGAGAAATCATATTAAAAAAACAAATTTTTAAAAGTAGTTGTAGATCCCAAAATATTCTCATTACCCTTTATTGTCTTCTGTAATGATGAAAATCAACCAGAGCACATTAGCATAAGCCTTTTCAAAAATGCCAGGCAAGAGAAGATTCCAAGGGAGCATTCTGACTTACAGAAGGAGGGCAGAAGTTTTTCTGGGCTTCAGCAGAAAAGGTTAGCTGAAGTTCAGCTAGTTTGGGGAATTATTGCATCAAGGCAGTTCTCAGAAGAGGGAGTAATTGTACTCAAAAGTACAGCCATTGTTTGGGCAATTTGAATTTTATTAAGAGGGGTAGGAAGAAGCAGCTGTGGGAGACAAGGACATGCTAGGGAGGTAGTGGAAAATTCTCTGGCCTTAAGTATCCCTTAATTTACAAAGTGGAAAAATATATCAGTTGCTCTCTTCAACATGTATAACTCTTCCAAAGATGTGGCCATAACTGGCCTGAGAACTCAATCTCTTGATAACGAAGAAATTTGCAAATTTTTTCCCAATTAAGGTATGACTCACAATGCTTGAACACAATAGGCTTTCAATCAATGTATGCTCTGCTGGGCTGAGAAGGGGCTCTGGACTCTTTAAACAATGGGTAAGACAGACATAAACAAGTTATCAAAATGAAAATATTCTGAGTATGTTGCGAAATTTCAGGGGGAAAAGTGGCAAGTCTGCAAGGGGGACAATCTTTGACCTATGCCTTGAAAGATGATAATGATGATGTAATATTAAAGATAATATAAAGTACTATTCCTTGCCTTCAGCTGTACCACTGTTGCATCTGATCCCATCAGATTTTGGAAGCTAAGCAACCTCAGGCCTGGTTAGTACTTAGATGGGAGACTACCTAGGGATACCAGGTGCTGTAGGCTTGGGAGAAGGACATGGCAGCACACTCCCAATGAACAATCAGCCATTGAAAACCTTATGAATAGCAGAGAAGCACTCACAATAGTGCCAGGCATGGTACAGTGTCAGGTAGTGTTTCATCAGTTGTACATAGGGTTGCTATGAGTCAGACCCAACCTGACGGCACCTAAGAATGACCAAAAACTATTCATTAAGTCCTATCATGTGCTAGCCATTTTCTAAATATATTATCCTAAGTCCTCCTAATGTCCCACTGAGATAGATCTCATTTACTTAAGAAGTAAAAAATGAGGCTCACAGAGGGTCACTGACCTGTCTGAAGCCAAATAAACAGCAAATCTCAAATTTGAGCCTAGAACAATCTGCCTCTGCACCAAAGTTTCCCAAAGTGTGAAACAGGTACTACTGATGAGAGAGGAGAAGGACCTAGGTGTGTTGTGCCTGCAAGTAGGAGAATTGTGGTGTAGTATTTCATAATATTGAATCCCACAGGGAGAATAATAATTCCCTTCTCATTGTTCTGATAAAGTCAAGAGGAGGTTTCAGTTTGACGGACTATGTCCTCACCTCTTTAATCTTGCCAATCTCCAATTTTACAAGCAGGTTTCGATTCAGAGCATTTGGTATCTTTCCAGGTCAAATTTGCTGTTGTTTGGTGCACTTGAGTCAGGTCTGACTCATAGCAGCTCTATGTATAATAGAAGAGAACACTACCCAACACTGTGCCATGCCTGGCACTGTCAGTGCTTATCTGCTATTCATAGGGTTTTCAATGGCTGATTGTTTTGGGGATTACTTTTGGGAGTGGATTGCCATGACAGTCTCCCAAGGTAAAATTTGATAATGTATTTTTACACATTATTTATTTTTATGTTTACTTCTAATCTTGGAAAGTTATGCTTTTTGAATTTTAAAATGCGATATGAAATTTCTCATTCATACACTTATTTAAGTTCAGCAGTAAATATTTAGATAATTATTAGGGAAATATTAGTTGTGTTAGATAATAAGACATGATAGCAGCCTAGGCATGCAGTACACTAAAACACTGTACAGCTAAATAGGATTTCACTAGATAAGCAGTGACTATGGAAAGTAGTTATTGATGATAAGGGGAGCAAACAGCATTCCAAAGAGGTAAAATGACTTACAAAACCAAAAACACCTCAAAAGGTGAGGGTTTTGGAAACAGCAAATAGTTTGAGGAGCTAAGATGTGTATGGTGGATATTGAGGCATGAATTTGGCAATGTTACAATTATACTTGAATCCATGCAATTTCCTGGTAGACATGTGAATGATATTCAATAGTGTCTTTTTTGTTGTCTACTCTGAACTTTCCTTCCCTTTATTGTAAGAAGTTGCCATAACTTTTATTAAATATTGGTAAAACTTCATTCTGTGTAAGTAGGTAAGAGATGAAGGCCTTTTAAGCAAATAAACCTTACTGCAGGTTTCTGAAAGGGAAATTTGGGGAAAGAACAGGATGTTGTGTGTTTGAAAAATATGCTCCCATAGTGAGATATGCCCATTTCCTTGAAGAAATAAATTTTTAGAAAATTATCCTATTTTTTCCAATCCTCTACCTCCAGATGGCTGGGATTTAGCTCGGTTTGTAGAGCACTGCGCTGCAGTCTCTGAGGTCCCGAGTTCAATTCCCAGCACTGCAAAAATGGGAGAAGGACCTGGCAATCCACTCCCAAGGCACTCCTGAAACAGTCAGCCATTGAAAACCCTATGAGAGTCGCTATGAGTCAGATACTGACTCGACGGCACCTAACAACAACAACAACAACAACCGCCAGCTATTTCAAGGAAAATACTGGTGAGAGAAATAATATAAGACTGTACATACACACTGCACTTTCTGAAGCCCTGAGTTCAATCCCCAATACCACAAAAATGGGAGAAGGACATGACAACACACTGTCAAAACAATTCTGAAACAATCAGCCATTGAAAGCCCTATGAGGGTCACTATGAGTCAGACTCAACTTGATGGCATCTAACAATAACAACATATGTGTATATATCAAGCTGTGGTCACTTCCAACTAAATAAGTAATTTCTGAGAAAAAAAAAGTTATTTGGTGACAGTTACACTTTCCATAGAAAGCAAAGCCTGAGAGAACATTATGCTTCTTGGAGCTACTTACCCTATAGTTTTTCTTATCAGTGATTTGCAGAGAAAAGGAAGATCTATGAAAGAATGGAGGTAGAGAGCTGAGCATGGTGGTACATGCCTGTGACTCCAGCACTCAGGAGTCTGAAACAGGAGGATTGAGAGTTGGAGGCCAGCCTGGACTACATAGGGAGACTCTGTCTCCAAAAAGCAAAACAAACAAACAAGAATGGAGGTAGAGTGGGACTTGCAGCCTTCTCATGATTTAATTAAAACACTCTAAGCTAAGTGAGTAAACATAGCAAAGGCCATGAATAACATCCCTATCACTAGGCCAGCATTAAGAGTCAAATCAGAAAAGAAGTAAAGCTAAAGGTTTTTTTATGCCTTCAACTCAGAGTAGCAGTAGCTTCATCTCTCTTCATTTAATCATTAATAAATTTTCACTTACCCAAAAATACCCTTTAATAGAAAACATTTAGCATCAAATAACCATTAGGTAAGCATTCCTTAGAAATGACATTACTTTGGAAAACTTTTAATATAAAGAAATAATCATGGTATAATTTGGCACCTTTCTTAATGATAATGACATTTCGTGTAATAACTAATTCTAGGTTTAGGGCAAACCATGTGACATAAGCTATTTTGGCCATGGCTTTTTCACCTACCACCACCTAGTAGCAACAGTCCAAAAAAAAGGGGGTTTTGATAGACTGATTTGTTAAATTGTTGGAAACCTCTCAGAGAACCTGTATTCTTATGTTGTTGTTGTTGTTGTTAGGTGCCGTCGAGTCGAGTCCGACTCATAGCGACCCTATGTACAGCAGATCGAAACACTTGC
>VMDO01016993.1:0-46139 GCA_007922755.1 Pedetes capensis | reverse complement strand
CTCCTCCTCCTCTTCCTGCCCCTCCTCCTCCTCCTCCTCTTCTCTTTTCCCCTTCCTCCCCCACTCCTCTCTCTCTTTGCTCTCTTTCTTTTCTTTTCAGTATGTAATCCAGACTGTCCTCAAATGTATGATCCTCCTACTCCAGCTTCTTAAGTGCTAGGATTACAGGTGTGGGCCACCATACTGATTTTTTTTTTAAACCATGGTTAAGGTGAATTGATGAAGTATCACTTTCCTCTTTCTTTCTTTCTTCTTTCTTCTTTCTTTCAGCAGTACTTGGGGGTTGAACCCAGGGCCTCACACATACTTTGCAAGTGCTCTATCATTGGGCTGCACCCTCAGACCCTTTTAAAAATTTTACATTTTGAGCAGGGTGCGGTAGCACATGCCTGTAATCCCAGTGGCTCTGGAGGCTGAGGCAGGAGGATCACAAGTTCAAGACCAGAGACAGTCTGTGTAACTTAGTGAGACTCTGTCTCAAAAAGTAAAAAAAAAAAAAAAAAAAAAAAAGGGCTGGAGGCAACAGCTCAGTGGTCCAGCACTTGCAAAACATGCAAGCATGAGGCCCTGTATTCAACCCTCAGTACCACCAAAATAAATAAATAAATAAATAAATAAATAAATAAATAATAATTATGTCTTAAGACAAGATCTCTCTCTAAGTTACACAGGCTGCCTCTGCCCCTGAACCTGCAATCTTCCTGCCCCTGTCTCCCGAATTTCTGGGATTACAAGTGTGTGCCACCATACCCAATTTGGAGTAGCACTCTCAAAGTCTCTGAAAAATGATTGGTCTACCTCATCTTTCCAAGAAATGTAATTTGAATATTATCTGTGTGAATCTGGGGATATTCTAAACTATCAATTCTCCTACCTTCCCAATTTTCTGCAAACTCTCTTAAATATTGTAGAACTAACTCCACATGTTTGTGTCTTTGATACCTTCAGCTATATATCTGCATTTTATGTGCCCTTGCTTTAAAAGTAGAATGACTCTCAGACAAATCTCATCCGCTTTAGGAATAACAATCATTTATTTAGAGTTAAGCTATTTTCACAGGGAAGATTCAGATCCCCCCTCCCCCCATCATTCTAAAGCAGTTGCAGGGTTCTCACCTTTGTTACCCCCACTGTGGCCCACTCTCCACCACCCTGGACACCTGGGAATTTGAATCCTGAGCAGAGACATGCAAAGGAGCTGAGGCATTGAGTGGTGAGACTTCTGTCAGGGACCTGGTATCTGGCCTGTCTGGGGCCTGGTTGTGTGATTTCCTCTTCGATTCTGTGAGTTATTCTGTGGTCTTTCCCCAAATTAACTTTGATTTCAGTTAGGAAGGCAAGAGGAAAGACCCAAGACAGGAAGGCCAGCAGGCCCACGAGGCTCAGTGGAACAAACTAGTGTGAAGGACAGTTTCTCCTGTCTTTGTTTTCAGTTCCCACTCTGTCACTGACACCACACATCACCAGCATGCAGCCTGCATGACATATGACTCACCACCGGAGTGCAGAATATCCAGAACTGAGTTTGGTGGGACATGTCTGGAATCCCAGCACTCAGAAGCTGAGGCAAGAGGATTTCGAGTTCAAGGGCCCCCCAGGCTGTATAATGAGACCATCTCAAAACAAACAAACACAAAACAAAACAACAACAGTGAACTAACACACATACACACAAAAACACACATTCAAAATGGTCTATACCAGGGGTGTCCAACCTCTTGGCTTCCCTGGGCTGCACTGAGTAAAGAAGAATTATCTTGAGCTGCATATAAATTATATATTGTTATTGTTGTTGTTAGGTGCTGACAAGTCACTGTCCAACTCATAGTGACCCCATGTACGATAGTGAAACACTATTGTCAATGCTCCTCTGCTATTCTTAGGGTTTTCAATGGCAAATTGTTTTTGGGAGTAGGCTGCCGGGTCCTTCTCCCAAGCCTACAGCACCTGGTATTCCCAGGCGGTCCCCCATCCAAGTACTAACCAGGCCCAATCTTGCTTAGCTTCCGTGATCTGACGGGATCTGATGTTACAGTAGTATAGATGCAGGCCTATAAATTATATAATTAGTATATATACATAGCAAAACTTTTTTTTTTTTTTAATCCTCTCGTACTGGGGGTTGAACCCAGGGCCATGCGCTTGCATGCTCTGCAAATGCTGGACCACTGAGCTGCACCCTCAGCCCATTTTTTTACTTTTTGGGACAGGGTCTCGCTAAATTACCCAGACTGCCTCAGGTCTCGAACTTGCGATCCTCCTGCCTCCACCTCCTGAGCCAAGTAAAACTTCTTTTATGTATATGTACACACACTCTCTATTTTTCCTGTGGTACTTGGGGGTTCAACTCAGGGCCTCACACATACTTTGCAGGTGCTCTACCACTCAACTGCAGCCCCCAGCCTGTTTTTAAATTTTGATTCAGAGTCTTGCTAAGTTGCACAGGCTGTTGCTGTCCTCAAGCTCGTGATCTTCCTGCCTCTGCCTCCCAAGTTGCTCAGATTACTGTTGTGTGCCCAGCATATACTTTTTATTATAAAGTTTGGGGAAATGAGAACATATAAAACTAGTGGGAAATTTGACCTTGTTTTTGTAAAACTACTCAATGTCTGGTTCAGTGGAAGTGATCTCAATTCTCAGAGAGTTCTCAAATAAATTTTGGCATGGTCAATTTGCAATATCTAGAACTGGGTTGGATTAAATTTGCAAAAGTATTATCAGCAGTTGCTGCATTTTACTTGCCAAGTTGCCAAAAACTCATGTAATCTCTGATGCACCTGAAGTGGCTCCAAACAGCTTTGAATCACTTCAAATTCAACCCAGTTATACTTGGTTGACCGAGTGAGGCAACAGTATTAACTTGACTTATTTACCAACTATGACATTTATGCTTATTTATTTATTTATTTATTTATTTGCGGTACTGGGGGTTGAACCCAGGGCCTCGCGCTTGCATGCTCTGCAAGTGCTGGACCACTGAAGTGCACCATCAGCCCATTTTTTAACTTTTTTTTGAGACAGGGTCTTACTAAGTTACTCAGACTGCCTCTGGTCTTGAACTTGCGATCCTCCTGCCTCCACTTCCCGAGCCACTGGGATTACAGGTGTGTGCCGCTGCACCCAGCTCTATGCTTATTTTTGAAAGTGACAATTTGATACAGTGCCACCGTCCCAGTATGTTGTAAAGAAGCATTAGGCATCGTTCTGTATCACCTTGGAACTTCAAAGTTGGAACTACCCATGGGGTCACGAAGAAAATAAACACCAAAAAAAACCATGATGTTAAAAGATTTTGTGGGGCTGCATTATCAGCTGTCCTGGGCTGCATGTGGCCAGTGGGCCATGCATTGGATATACCTAGTCTATGCCACCCTGGCATCTGATCCTGTCAAATCTGGGATGCTAAGCAGGGTTGGGCCTGGTTAGTACTTGGATGGGAGACTACCTGGGAACATCAGGTGCTATAGGCTCAGGAGAAGGACCCTACAGGCCACTCCCCAAACAATCAACCATCAGAAACCCTATGAATAGCATAGAAGCCCTGACAATAGTGCAAGGCAAATCACAATGTTGGGGACTGTTTTGTCTCTTGTACATAGGGCCATTGTGAGTCATACCTGACTCGATGGTCCCTGACAACAACAGTCTACTACTAGTTTGATGAGATGATTCCACTATCGTTTGATGTTGCTGCAATGTTGAATTGCACTATAGGCTTCTAAATGATTATACTAAGTACCTGCCTCATCAGGGATAGATAATCAACAGTTTGCAGACCTGTATCAACCTGGGCTGAAGTTTCCATAGGATCAGGCAACTTAGCCACTCTGAGAAGTGGGAAATGTGTTGAAATTGCCATTTTCTCATTAGCCTGTAGACAAGGACTTTACTATTCTTAGGGAAAGCCCCACCCTGGGCCCACTCAGAAGTTCTGCTTTTCCTCTTAACTTACCATGGGCTGGGATTGTTCCAACCTGACCCTACCCAAGCACCACTCCTTTTTCCATCCAGGGCTCCCCAGGCTTTCTGCATCTTTAGTCAAACATGAGCTTTGCCACCATGACTTTACCATGAAGGCAGCAGCCTGGCCTTCCTTGGCCTTCAGAGTCTGCTCTGTTTTTACAGCTTAATAAGAGTATCTTACCAAAAGAATTCAAAGCAAGGTCTCGAAGAGATATCTGCACGTCAATGTTCATAGCAGCATTTTTCATAATAGCCAAGAGATGGAAACAAACCCAATTGTTCACGATGGTTGGATGGATAAACAAGGCGTGGTAGTACATACATACTATGGAATATTGCTCAGCCTTAAAGAGGAAGGAAATTCTGACAGAAGCTACAACATGGATAAACCTTGAAAACATTAAGTGAAGCAAGCCAGACACATAAGAACAAATATTGTATGATTCCATGTACATCAAATGCTCAGAGAGAGAAAGAAAAGTAGTGCTTGCCAGGGGTGGGGGTAGGAGAAATGAACGTTACTGTTTAATGCAGATAGTTTCAGTTTCAAATGGTGGGAAAGTTATGGAGATGGATTATGCTGATAGTTGTACAACAGTGTGAAGGTACTTAATGTCACTGTACTGTACACGTAAAATGGTTAAAGTGGGGCTGAGATGGAGCTCAGTGATAGAGCACTTGCCTGGCGTGTGCAAGGCCTTGGGTTCAGTACCCAGCACTGCAAAAAGAAATGTTAAGGTGGAAAATTCTATGTTATATATTGTGTTAGTCAGACTTTGTGTTGCTGTGCCAAAAATACTTGATACAAACTACTAAAGAGCAAAAGGACTTATTTTTCTTGGGGTTTCAGAGCTTTTAGTCCATCATGGTGGGGAAGGAGTGGTGGGTTTCTCATTTCATGGTGGACAGGAAGTAGAGCCAAACACAGGGATGGGCCAGGGCAAGATGTGCCCATCAAAGACATGCACCTAGTGACCTAGGTGTGGAAGGCCCCACCTTCCACAATTCCACCACTTAGCAACGGTCTATTCAGATTTTGAATCCACCCATGGATTAGACCATTCATTAGGTCAGAGCCCTCACAGGTACACCTGGAAGTGTGCTTTAGTAATCTAGACTCTCTCTACCCAATTAAGTTGATAATGAAGATTCACGCACACACCTACACACACACACACTCACTCTCTCTCTCTCTGTCTCTCTCTCTCTCTCTCTCTCTCTCTCTCACACACACACACACACACACACACACACACACACACACACACACACACAAGCCAGGTGTGGTGGTGCATGCCTGTAATCCTAGCACTTGGGAGGCTGAGGCAGGAGGATTGCCATGAGTTTGGGACCAGTCTAGGCTACATAGTGAGTACCATGTCAGCTTGGGCTACATGGCGAAACCCTGTCTTAAAAAAACAAAACAAAACAAACACACACACAAACACAAACAGATCTAAAAGTTACATTTAAAAAAGAGAGAGAAAGAATGCCCTGATTCTGGCATTTTGGTGCACACCTGTAATCCCAGCCTTTGGGAGGCTGAGGCAAGAGGATCATTGTGAGTTCCAGGCCACTCTGGTCTACCTAGCAAGTTCACAGTCAGCCTGGGCTATACAGTGAGACCCTGCCTCAAAAAAACCAAAAGCCAAACCAAAACAACAACCAAAACAAAACAAAACAAAGAATGCCCTAAAGAAAGGGCTTCTTTCTAGCCCCGACAGGTTATGACTTTGACCTCTGTACTATAGTAAGTGTCCACAGGGTATGGATACAGCCTTCAGCTGGTTGTCAGCTTCTCAGATTGTTGGGGTCGGTGCCTGTCAATTCGTCCAGACTGTACCCAGAACTGTGATCAGAAGATGCCTAATCTGTTCCATGGTGGTAAATGTTCCAGATCCCTAGTGTAAACCGTCCTAGTTATTCATTCCTTCCACATACATCAAATGCCTGATTTATTCAGTGGGAATATAATAACATACAAAACCTAGTTTCTACGTACACAGTACTGATTTTCAGGCTTCCCCTAGATAAGGTTCAGGCAGGGCTAGAGAGTAATGCTATGGCACACCAAACCTTCGGCCCAGAATCAATAGCCCGTTCCAGTGGTCCTAATGGAAATGACTCATAGCACTGGGATAAAAATACGAATGAAACCTCATCAGAGCTCTGATGGGGTGGTTGACCCCTACAACCCCTATGACTCTGTCCTCTGCCCTTGGTGTGGACTAACCCCTGAAGTTCCATTAAAATGATCTTTTGTGGGGAGAAAGCAAGCAAAATGCTATATCCCTCTCTTGGAGAGCAGTCACTGCCCTGCATGCCTTCCTGTCCCATCCCCTCTTCCCTCCCAGGAATAGGTTAAAACAACCTCAGCTGGGCTTTTGTAGGTCACCTTCATCAGACCTTGTAGGTTTAGAGGCTGGAAGCTCTCCAGATCAGATAATGCACTTTTATTTGTTTCCAGTACAGAAAACAGAAGGTGCCCAAAATGCTTAAAAGAGTGTGTTGTTCTAGGGCTGGGGATGTAGCTCAGTGGTAGAGCACTTGGCTGGCATGCTTAAGGTCCTGGGGTCCATCCCCAGCACTGCAAGGTGGGAGGGTGAGACAAAAGAGTATCCAATTCCAAAAGGAGACATCAAGTGAGAGAGAGAGCTGAGAGGCTGAGGTACCAGGCTACTAATCCCAATCCCAATCCAAGTCCATGTGTGGCCCTAGAAAATGTTGTTGGCCTCAGGGCCCCTACTTCACCCTGCTTTCCTTGGATTCCATTGCTCTTTCATATAACAAATAAAAGAGCCTGGGTAAAATACTTGTTAGGAGATTTATTTTTAATAAACAAATAATCAGGAGATAAATCTTAGCTCCATTGTCTAGAGGCTGTTAGGTATTGGGCAGATATGCATCCTCCTCACCACTCAGGACCTCAGTTTCCTCATCTGTAAAATGGGAATCATAACACCTCAGTAAAGGATTGTTATGAGGATTAAATGAGATGATAAATGTCATGTGCTTAGCACAATGACTAGCCTGGGCAGATGTATACATTGGTTAGCTATTGTAGTTATCCTCTGTTAAATGCAAATGGCATTAACCTTTTAGTGGAGTGAGTGGGGTAATGTATGAAAGAGGGCTTTGTAAACAGTATGGTTCCCCCCAGTTCTGTTCTGGCATTTTCCTATAGTCACCCCACAAGTCTAGGATCTTCATTATTAACAGTTATCAAATGTTTCCCACTTTTCCCTTATTGAAGAGATTCAGGGGTCTTGTCTTGTTGTCTAGGCTGGCCCTGAGCTCCTGGACTCCAATGAGCCTCCTGAGTAGCTGGGGTACAGGTGCTGTTACCCACTGCCCCCATGGCTCCCTTTCTGCCTCCTTTACAGGCTATGTGATACCTTCTTTGCCCCTGTTCACAGCCATATGCCCCACTCTTTTCTTCTTTTCTTCTGCTCTTTTACCCAATGTGCAGGTTTTTCCTTCTGGTTCCTGCACTTTTTGTCTATACTGCCTCTGTCCCTATGGTGCTTCCACCGTAGAAACCACTTCTCTCCCTCAGTCAGGAAAGAGAGTCCCTATTCCCTCCTTCCATTTGGAAAGAGGGAGAAAAAAGAGCCCAGGCTTCTGATTAGGTACCAGGCTATTGTCCCAAGTATACCAGAGCCTCAATGGGCAATGTGAAACCTTCAGGCAAGTTCTAGTGATGTTTCTGCTGAAACTACTCGATTGCCATTTTACAGCATTGGCTTTCCCTATATTTGTGTTGCTTCTCCTGGGTCCTTTGGGATCCTAAAGACCAGCTTCCTAATCCCAGAAAATATTTTCAGAGCATTTTGCCTGAGGTTCTTGCACGTCTGGAAAATGGAAAATCATTGAGCAACATCTCGTCATCTGCATCCCTTGAGCCCAGCTGGCTAGTGAGTGTCTGCTTGTTTGCATCCCACAGAACTGGCTTGTTCAGCCAGCCATGGTAGTAGAGGCCTATAATCCCAGCACTCAGGATCCTGAGGCAGGAGGATCTCAAGTTAGAGGCCAGCCTGGGCTACATAGCAAGAACCTGTCTGAGAGAGAAAGAGAGATTGAGAGAACAAATGAACGGATGAACTGACGTGTCCTTTCCCTGTGTATGTGCATGAGTGTGAGGGCCAGAACACATAAAAAAGTCCATGGAGAGCTGGGCATGGTGACTCAGGAGCCAGAGGCAGGCTGCGTAATTTAGCAAGACCCTGACTCAGAATAACAAATAAAGAGGGACTAGGGGTACAGCCCAGTGGTAGAACACTTGTAAAGTATGTGCAGGACCCGGGTTCAACCCCTAAGTACCACACATACAAAAACATGTCCATGGAGAAGTGGGTCCTTTCACTTACTCTGTCCTCCCCTCGCTGCACCAATGGTGGGTGGAGCTGAGTGTCTTTGTTTGTACTTTTCTATTGCAGCATTTAACAGAGCACTTGGTATACAACAGGAGCTCAGGAAATGGTGCCTGGTGATTGGTTAGTTCGGTGATCCATTTTGCTTATTCTTCCCCAGTCTGCTGATTGCTCCCTCCTGGCCAACACTGACTTTCCTTTTTAGGGGTGAGTGGGGGTAGTGCTAGACTAAGCACTGAGCCGCACCCCCAGTCCTGAACTTCCTCTTTGAAAGACTCCAGGAAAGTAAAGGTTGGTCTCATCTCTTTCCTTGCCTTTGTCCCATCCTGGAAGAAGACAAGAGAAGACAACACAAGCAATGGTTTCAGAAAAGCCAGCCCTGATCTGAGGTGTCCTGAAAGGGCCTAAATGGCCTTTGCATAGGTCCATCTGAGGACTAAAGCTCCTCTTTACTGGTGTGGGCCAGTCTTTAAAGTCCTGGGCCCTGATACCTGTAGTTTTTCTCAAAACTACAGGTTTCCTCAAAGGTCTTAAGTCTACATTCCACTTGAACAGCAGTGTTTGTGACTGTAATTGTCAGAATACTGACTAGCAAAGAGCCCTCAAATGTTGTGGGTTGTTTGTTTTAAGTTTTTATAATGATGGTAATGATAATGGTGATATCCTAGAGATGATCCAGGGCCTGGCCAAACCTTTTAGGGCCTCTGCCAATCAACGTATGGCTTGGGGAGTGGAAATTTACATAGCCGGGCTGTATACAGAGAGAACCCATATTCCCAGTGCAGCAGCAGCAGAATCAAAAGGTAATTGCTCTCTTTTTGTCCCCTCTCCTTATCTACCCCCTTGGTCTTCTACTTGTGTCTGGATGTTTACATGAGCAGGGAGTACTGCAGCAGCGCTGCGAGACCCAGGCACACCCCTGCCACTGGGTCAGGTGTCATCTTTTGGCCCCCTTTAGGCAGTACCCAAGAGGACAGTAGGTGCAGTCCCCATGTGACTGGCAGGCAAGCCTCAGCCTGCCAGCAGCCACACTGTTCCAGTGGCTTGGGTGCCTGCCTGGTGGGAAGCTGGGGATACAGCTGGCTCTTCTTCAGGTTCCTGGACCTGGCTCTGAGTAGCAGCAGGAATGAGGGGTTGATGGGGCAAGAGGCTCATCGGAGCCCTGCCATTATCTATCTGCTCATCAGAGAAGGTCCAGGGAAACCTTAGGGTCCCACCCTTCTGCTGTCCTTCTCCACTCAGCTCCCACCACACACACCTGTGCTATGAAGAAGAAGGAAACAGTGCTGCACAGCCACTGATAATCCCTGGGCTACCATGCACACAGACACACAGCTGGATCACTTCTTTGAGAAGCAAGAGGCTCAGAAACAAGGAAGAGGGCAGCAAGTTCTGCTGGAATGTCCTCTTGAACAGTTCCCTGGCTGAATTGGACTATGGGAGCATATATTTGGGACTCCACTCTCCTGCTTACATTTCTTTGTTGCTTATGGAGAGAAGTTAGTGATCAAATTAGAAAGACTAAGGAAATGGTGTGTGTAGGGGGGTGTGCTGGACAAGTAGGAAGTAATTGGGGAACAGATAGGAGAACAGGATAGGCTGATGACCAAATGAGTACCTGATACCAGATGATAATGATAGTTAAAATGGAGGTGAAAAAAATTCTCAAGCACATTCAATACAGAGTAATGGAATTAACTACACAGGTTTTGCCCTGGGTTCAGATATTGGCTCAGTCACTAACTGCCCTTGTGAGTTTAGGCAAGATTTTTGACTTCTAAACCATGTTTTCCTATAGAGTTATTATGTTAAAGAAAATAATCTGTGTTCCACTTAATATAAATATAGTAGGCATATGTATAAATAGGTATTTATATATATGTCTGTGTGTATGTGTGTGTGTGTATGCCTAACTCATAGATGTTACTTGTTGCAGTTATGGTAATAATGATTTTTATTGCATCAAGTTCCCTGGGGTGTCATGGGCTAGAAAGGTACAGAGAGGTACAACCCTGTCTCTACCATTCGAGCCTTGGGTTTGCCCTGGAGACTCTCTCCCAGGTGACAGGTCCCTGGCTTCTTCCCTGACTGTCCATGCCACTTCTGGTTTCAGGTGGACCCAGGCTGTGCTGGCTTCAAGCCACAGCAGTTTCACCCTGCTGAGCTGTTGAGTGCTCTCCAAGGACATAGCCACAGTTTCTGCTTTTTCATCCCAGGACTCTGTGCTGGTTCCTGGCAATGGTAGAACTGTGCCCTGGGGGTCATGGCCTCTTGTCCCCTTGACAACCTCTTGTTTTCTAGTGGGACAAGGACTTGTCTCTGTTCCATGTCACTGGATTTCATCACCTTTTTTCTTTGCATTTTGAGTCTCTGGTGAGCAGTTCTCTGCACAGATTCCAGGGCTTCATCAAAATCTACACTCAGCTCTGTGTGTTAGTCAACTCCTTCATCAGTGTGGCAGAGAACTTCACCAAAACAACTAATGGGAGGAATGATTTCTTGGTTGTTGCTGTCAGGTGCCGTCTAGTCGGTGTACAACTCATAGCAACCTTACATACAACAGGCGAAACACTATTGTCAGTGTTTCTCTGCATTTCATAGGGTTTTCAACGGCTGACTGAGTTTTTTGAGAGTGGGTTGCCAGGTTCTTCTCCCAAGCCTACAGCACCTGGTGTTCCCAGATGGTCTCCCATCCAAGTACTAACCAAGCCCAACCCTGCTTAGCTTCCGAGATCTGACAGGATCGGACACCACAGGCATGATTTCTTGGGGGTTCACATTTAGAAGATTTCCCTCCATAGAGGGAGGGCAGACATAAGGCAAGAGGGCAAGCAGCAGAGCCTGTAGTAGATGACCTTATGTCATGGTGGATCAGGAGGAGAGAGTGACCAGAAACCATGGGTCTGGGTAATAACCTTCACAGACCTACCCCTCAGTGACCTACTTCTGCACAGCTAGATCGTGCCTCACCAAATTCCATAACCTCCCAGGACAGCACAACTACCTGGGGACCAAATATTCAAACACATGGCATTTGGGGTACATTTTAGATTCAAACCATAACACCCTGGATGCCTAAGTCCTTTACTCCTGGTGGTGCAGGGGGAAGCAGCCCTCTAAGGTGCCTCCTCCTGACCTTGCAGAGCCCTAGAAGGGCCAGTCCTCCCCTTCTTGAGAGGCCTCCTCCTACAGCTCAGAGAAGGTTCAAACTCTTTCTAAAGGGGTCCCACCCCAAGGCTCGGGCTGCAGACTTATCCCACCGTGGTCTCTCCCTGTGGGATGTCATCTGTGCCCCCATGCTCACACGTCTCTTTCAGGCAGTATCCCCAGCTCCACCTCTCTTGTTGGCATTCTTGGGTTTCTTCTAGGTTCCCTAACTGATACAGAGAGCTGGTGGTTTTGGTGGGGGGAAGGAGGTGTTTTAACCCTCTTGTTCCACCATTTATCCCTTAACTTAGGGGTGAACTTGCATTGTCCACTGGTTTTGGCTGTCCACACCCAATTTCATTTGCAGACAGGTAAAATCCATCTCCACAGGAGCAAGAAATAAGATATGGAAATGAGGCATAAGGCAAATATAGCTTATTTGGGGCTGACAATATTACTCTTAGTGTAGACCAGCAGAGGATCTGAAGAGATTCTTTTTGACATATATTTTGACATAGCCCCTGTGCTACTCATCATGAAGTGATGTGTGTGCACGTGTGTGGATATTATCTGCTCCTTTACACAGTGAAATAAAACTCTTATCATGATGCCTTGCATATAGTAAGTGCTAATTTGTGTTAGCTGGTATTAGTATTGCTGTTCTTATAGTTACTCAAGAGCAAAAGCAATACCTCTTACCATGGATATTATAAAAGGTCCTGTTGGGCATTGGTAGAGTTTTGAACACACTGTTATGCATTAGGCTGATTGGGAGAGAATTTTCCTGTAGAGGACTGTGGCTCAGATTTATTTTGGGTCAGCTAGTTAGTCCAAGCCTGCAGCCATACCACTGTGGCACCCGTCAGATCTCAGAAGCTAAGCAGGGTCAGACCCTGTTAGTACTTGAATGGGAGACCGCCTGGGAACACCAAGTGCTGTAGGCTTTGGAGAAGGCCCCAGTAACCCACTCCTAAAAAACAATGAGCTGTTGAAAACCCTATGAACAGCAGAGAGGCACAAAAATATTGTTTTGTCTGTTCTCGCTATGAGTCAGACACCAACTCAACGGACCTAACAACAAGAAGTTAATCCAAGGTTTTATCAACAGGCTTTAGAACTTTATATCTGTAAGTGAATTTAGTCTGAACTTTTTAGCTGCTAAGATTTGTTTGTTTGCAGAGCTGGTGGTTGAACCTAGGGTCTTATACATACTAGGTAAGCACTCTAGTACTGAGCTCCACCTCCACCTCTGGCCTACTAAGTTGAAAGTGCTTTGAAATGTTTCAGCCTCTGGGATGGAGTTGGGAGCTCAGGCTTACAGTTCTGCAAGATCAGAAACCCTTGCTGCAGCCTAAGCAGTGAGGGGCTGTCTTTTTCTCCCACATGAGTGACCCTGATGACCATGTAATACATGGCAAGAGCATCAGACCCAGGTCAGGAGAAATAAATGCAAGCTCCTAACCCGCAACATCATGACTAGTAATAAAGATAATAAACTGCAATGTGTTAAGTGCTTCTTACAGGGCAGGCACTAAATCCTTCGCATAGGTTATCTTACTCACAGAATAACCTTGGGCTGTCAACTGTACCTCTGTGTTTTGCTTTTTTCATCACTAAAATGAAGGTGACAACACTTAACAGAGAGGCTGAGAGGAGATCATGAAGTAAAATATATGAGTCTTTGAAAAAAGATGCCAAGGGATATATGTATGCCACATTTTCACAAAGAGCCAGGATGATAACCTTCAGCCTCTGAAGCATCTGCATTGCCCAGGGGAAGGATGTTGGCAAAGTTCTGGCTGATGGTAAATTTGATAGCCCAGCAGAATATGAGGCCCATGGTGGTGCTTTATCTGTCACTCGAGATCAGGGTTTCTGTCTCCTGGAGCAAATGTGACACCTGTTGCAGAGGAACAGGCCCTGGCAGCTGGTGCTCTGGAAGGAGAGGTCTGGCCAGGAGCAGGAGTTTTCTTCCCAGAGGGCAAGTGACAAGTGTCCGTAGTTAAATCAGCACATTCATTAACTCCAAGGGCCCCTTGGGGGCTAAGCAATGCCTGGGACCCACTGGCAGGATTAATGCAGAAGCCAAGAGAGAGAGGAAGAAAGACCCAGATATGTGGCACAGTGCCTGATTTGTAATATGCACTTCGTAAATATTGACAGGGTGGGGGAATGTGAGGATGAGGGGGACCACAAAACAATGTCCATGGAACAAAGAGGGACTGTTATCAATTGCTGTGCCACCACCCCAAGTCCCTGCTGCCAGTCTGCAGAGAGAAAAGTGAAGAGAGAATGCTTCTGGCGCGTTGTAGTTGACAGAATTCAAAAGGTGTTGGAACTCACATCTCTGACTCCCAAATCTCAAACCCAAACTTAGAAATTGTTAGAAGAAAGGTTGCACACTGAACACTCACTGGATGTGACACATAATTCAGTACTCAGCAGTCCTGTGGGTAGGTGTGTTGGGTTTTGTTTTGAGATAGGTCTCTCTATGTAGCCCAGGCTGGCCTAGCACATGAGAGCCTTCTTGGGGCAGGTGTCTTTATCATCAGCATCCAGATGAAGAAAGCAAAGCCAGCCAGGCATGGTGATGTGCACCTGTAATGCCAACACTAGGCAGGCTGAGGCAGGGATCATTGAGTTCACAGCCAGCCTGGGCTACACAGGGAGTCTCTGTCTCACTCAGATCAAGTAACCAAGGCCAAAGAGGTGAATCTTGCTTCAGCAGTCACAGTTCTAAGTGGTAGATGTACAATTAGATCTCTCACCCTAAATCCTTGTTTATCTTTCTGCCACATGGTAAAGTCTGCAAAGGAATGTTGCTGCTCCTTAAAGCTGTTGATGGTTCTATTTCCGAGTATCTCAGAAGCATCCTGACTGACCTGTGACCCAAGCACAGGGCCTAAATTTTCTCCCTGGAGCCACCTCACTTCCCCTACGTGTATTTGTCCTTGGTCACAGAGCGAGCTGCCTCTTGCCTCCTGTTAAAGAAAACTAGAACTAGCGCCAGGCGCAGTGGAGCACACCTGTAATCGGCTTTGGGGGGCGGAGGCGGGAGGATTGCGAGTTCAAGACCAGAGGCAGTCTGCATAACTTAATGAGACCCTGTCTCAAAAAGTCAAAAAAAAAGAAACAAAAGAAACAACAAAAAAAAAGGGCTGGGGGTGCAGCTCAGTGGTCCAGCACTTGCAAAGCATGCAGGCACAAGGCCCTGGGTTCAACCCCCAGTACTGCAAAAAAAAAAAAAAAAAACAACTAGAACTGTGCACCGCCTGAAGATTGTCATGACAGACTTTATTTGATACTTTTGCAATAGGTGAAAGAGACATCAGTATAGGACTGAACTCAGTTCTGAATACAGCTGGGGCTTTATAGTCAACAGGCAAAGTGAGGGGTCAGTGGATGGACAGCTACCAAGAACAGACATCAAGAGCATTCTTGCTAAACTGGCCTAACAGGATTCTTGCTAAGGAAAGAGTGGGAGGTGAAGAGGATTTGGATGATGTATCAAACGAGATCACATAAAGGTAGGGGGATTCTTGCTAAACTGACTTAGCAGCATTCTTGCTAAAAACTGGGCTATGCAGTCCCACAACAGAGCCTGCTGAAAGTCAGGCCAAGGACAGCATCTTTGTCACTTCCCTGCAGATGGCAGAAGGGGAGCTGAAGACCTACAGTGTTAGTCCATTGTCCTTGAGTAGGTGGTCTCCCCTTTAGTGTGACTTCCAGCAGTCAAAGAATTGGGCAGGAGCTGAAAACCAGTCTCAGAGAAAGAATGAGCACTGAGACATCCATCACCGCAGTGATGCGCAGGTGACATTTCTTTCGGGCATTTTCTCAGCACCCTTTCCAAAAGGAGATGTTATTTAGTCAGAAGAGCAAAGTCAAGACCCAGTCATGCAGATGCAGAAGCCAGGCAGGGTCTGCCCTCCCCTCCCTATAGTGAGACTCATGTGTCACCCAGGCCTATAAACCGTTAACCACTAGCTGGCAGCTCCTGAGGCTGGGATGCAGGCGGCTCTTACTCTAGGTATGTGTTTGACTTGGGATCAGCAGATAATCAGGGGGCTTTACCTTGAGCTCCTGGAGAACTGGAGAGGGTAGGTCTGAGAGCATTCTTTTTCCTCTCTCCCTCCCCATACTTCCTTCTCACTTCACTGGGCCCCGCTTCTCCAAACATACCCCTGCACTGAACTCATCCAGCCTGCTCCTGCCTGCCCACCTGGTGGCTGGCCATGGACACAGAAGAGACTTTGATGGGGGCAGGACAGACCTGCAAAAGTCCCCATGACTGTCACTGGAGTGGAGGGTGAATGTCTGCAGAAACCCAAAGGCACAGATCCCCAGCTGAGGCCTTTGCCCCCAGAACTCCTCAAAGTCACCGTCGGAGAATGCCCAAAGTCACTGTCAGAGAGTGCCCACAAGAGAAAACGTGCATGAAATGGCTGGATGCTGGTTTGTGAGACAGGCTGTCTAGTCTAATCTTGGGTATCTACTAGCTCTGTGACGTGGAACTCTGAGCCTCTCTTTTCTCGTTTGAGAAATGAAAGCAATTAGAACTGACCTATCTCATGACATTCTCTATGTGTATGTGTGGTACTTGGGGGTGGAACCAAGGGCCTTGCACATACTTTGTAAGCGTTCTACCACTGAGCTGTACCCCCAGCCCCTTTTTAGTTTTTATTGTGAGACAAGGTTATACAAGCTGCCTCTGGCTTCAAACTTGAAATCCTCCAGGCTCTGCCTCCAAAGTTGCTGGGATTACAGGTGCACACACCACGCCTGGCCTGTGATGATATTCTTAAAAGGTTTAAATGATGTTGTCCCTATGAGGTGCTTTGTAAACACCAAAGGGCCACACAAAACATAACTACCATGTAAGAAAAGCAGCCCTGCCCAGCTCCTGCATTCCAGTATGCGACTCTGTGCCCGTCCCCTCAAGAATCATCACGTTCACGCTCATGCACAGTGTTGATGCCCTTCTGTCAGGCCCATAATTGTGGGGTGTACTTTTCTTGTTTGTGACAGGATCTTGCTGTGTAGCCCAGGCTGACCTTGAACTTGAGTCTTGAGATCACAGGTGTGTGCCACCACACTCAGCTGGGTTGTGCTCTTTATTCTGGGTCTCTTTGGCTGTTCCTGTCCCTGCTGGTGCTCACACAGAGATCCCAAGTCACTTCCACTTACTACCAGCTCTTGGCTCCCAGGGGTTGGTGACTGCCAGTCTAACTCCTTTGGAGCAGGGCCGACCCCATACCAGAGCTACATCCTGATGAAACTGTTGGAGAGAAAGTAGCAGCACAGTGGAAATCCCTCCGAACACCTGGGTTCTTGTCTTTGCCTTGTCACTGCTTGCCACTTGCTAAGTGAGCCTAGGTTAGTCCTTTCACCAGCCTAGGTCCCATTTTCCTCTTCCACAGTGAAGTGGAGGTGCTCTTGAATGCCCCAGCTAGCTGACGGCCCAGGATTCCAATTTATGGCGCACAGTGCTTTGGGTCCACCTATTCAAAACCCAGCACCAGGCTGGAGTAATTGCCTTATAGGCAGGAGGCTGTGGCCCTCGGTGAACAACAGAGCTGACAGCTGGACTCTGGCTCTCCCACTCTTACCCTTTGCAGCCCCTGGCCTCTCTGCTTGTTTAGGAATGCTTGTGTGCACCCCAGTGGTTTCCTGTTCCCTCCCTCCCTCTCACCATGGTTTGGCTTTTTGCCTTCCCAGATGTGTGCCAGCCAACCAGTTCCAGACACCCGTTGGTCACATACAGCCTCCAAATCAATCCAGGACTAGCTAGGTCTCTAATGTTTTATCTCCAGCACTTTATAAATTTGTTTGACAAACACCAAGCCCCAGACCCACCCTTGTCCTGCCTCCTCCAGCTCTGGTTCTATCCAGCAACCCAGCGATTAAAGTGGGAGAGGCAAGGAAAGCTGAGGGCCTCCCTGGGGCACACATCAGTAATCCCTTGTTGCTTCTCTGGAAAGGGGCAGAGCTGGAAGGGAATGAGTGCACTTCCTTTCTCAGCCATTTCGCCATAGTAGCTTTTGGGAAGAAATTGCTCTCCAGGGGCAACTGGGGAAGAATCAGCCTGTTGTGAGTCAACAGTGGGAGGACAATGGTCCGTTTTCACCTGGCCATGCTCCTTCACTGATTTATGGAAGGCAATGAATTCTAATGGGATGTAGGCTCATTTCCACTCTCTGCCCTATTGACTTTGGCCAAGGTTATCTGTCTTGCTCCACCCACTTCATACCTACCCTGTGAGGAATGAGGTGTGAAGGTGAAGCCAATCTTATCTCCCCCAATCTTAGAGATTTATGAGGTCCTCGAATTCTATTGACCTTGATTTTTTTTTCTTCTTTCCCTTCCCTAGGATATGGCAGCTGGAGAGAACTGGCCAAGGCTCTGGCCAGCAGGAACATCCCAGCTTTGGATCCAAATCTCCAGTTCTATCGTCCCCAGAGGCTGAACCTCAAGGTAAATAATGGACTCAGTTCATTTTCCCTGCTGGTGGATTAACAGGGGCCCTCAGTTGCCTTACGGGAAACTTCACTTTTCTGTAGTAGTAGGAGAGAGGGGAAACAGCTGGTGGAATCCCAGTCTGGCATCTGGGATGTCCTAGCTGAGTAGGTGGTGATGTCCACACTGTCTTCCTTAAAGCCCCGCTGGTCTGTTTCTGCCTCTGCTATATTGTTCAAGCTACCCATGTCTGAGCTGCTCCACACATGCAGCCTCAGTGGTGGAACAAAGGCTTGTCTAGCATGTAGGGGGCCCTGGGTTCCATCACCAGATGTACTGCATATTGACCAGCATATCAGCTTGTGCCTTGTTGACAATACCAGACGTTTGCTGCTAAGAGCCAGAGAGGATGAGGTAAACAGACACATCTCCTTGCAGATAGCTTAGGGTCATTCCCTGGGGAGTTTCTCAGGCCACTGGTCAGTAGAGAGGTAGATTAGGGAAACTGGGGGCCAATTCAGTCCAGAGCCCCAAGTTGAGCCTGGAACAGGCATGAATTCTCCAAGGTGGACCAGAACCAAAGTGAACCTGTGGACCTACAGGGTAGGGAGGATTTGGGGTGTCCTTGACAGGTTCCCACTTGTTGAGACAAGTGAATGACAAATCTGAGCAGATCTAGGGGATATAGAGATCCTCAAGAGACATTGCTTTAATTAGAGAAAACATTTCTTTTTCTATATAGGGCAGAATGGGAAAATTCAGGGGAGTGAATGGACATCAGGAGCACACACTGAGATGTGAGGAGGTGTTTTCCTGATGGAGACAGTATATACAGTAGATGGGAGTGTCCCTCATGTGGATAAAATTTCTGGAGCAGGGCTGTGTCCCATGACCTTCTGCTTGCCCCCCAGGCACTCTCAAGGGGCCTTGAATCCTGTCCTACCTGACTTCTCTTCCAATATTCTCGCCATGTTCATTCTTTGTTTTTCCACCAGGACCAAGAAATTAATCAAGGGGAAAGCAGGAACAATAGCTATTTGAAGTGGAACAAGCCTGTCCCCTGGCTCTCAGAGGTAAGGGACTCTCTGCTGGCCTTGGTCTTTAATAGGGTTAAAAAACTTTTCAGCAGGGCACAGTGGTGCACACCTGTAATCTTAGCAACTCAGGTAGAGGCAGGAGGATGGCGAGTTTGAGCCTGTAAAACTTAGCAAGACCCTGTCTCAAAATATAAAGTAAAATATGGGCTAGGGGTGCAGCTCAGTGGTAGAGCACTTGCAAAATATGTGTGAGGCCCTGTGTTCAACCTCCCCATTACCACACAAAAAATTTTTTTAATTTTATGGATAATTCCCAAGATCACAGAAAACTTTTTTCTAATGGTTACTGTATTACTTTATTAAAATGGATTCCAGGCTCATTCCATTTCCTGCTTTAGAGAAAGCACTAACATTTGCTATAGGCCTACTGTGTGCCAGGCTCTGCATTCGTATTAGCTTTTCGACCCCATCGGGTAGTATCATTGTGTTAGCTCTCTGTCACTGCAGGAAACACCTGATATAAACTTATAAAGAGAAGAGGCTTAATTTGGCTCATGGTTTCGGATGTTTCAGTCCAAAGTCTGTTGGTCTTGTTGCTTCAGTCCCTCCTGGCCCATACATCATGGCAGGAGCATGTGGTAGAGGCAGCTACTCACTTTACAGTGGCCAGAAAGCCAAGAGAGAGAGGAAGGGGCCTGAGTCCCAATATCTCCTTCAAGGGCATGCCCCCAGTGACCTAACTTCCTTCTATAAGGCCCCACCTCTTTAAAGGTTCCACCACTCCCAGTAGCACCATGGGCTAGCAACTAAGCCTTTGGGCTTTAGGGGGACATTTCAGCTCCACACTATAAGAATCATTATCCACATTTTATAGACAAGAAAAGTAAGGCTCAGGAAAGTTACATGACTTTTATGGTCATGCCAATCCCCAATCTTAAAGATAACAAGCTTCTTAAAGTGTCTTTCTTGGATCATTAAGTCCCATGAGATATTTCAAAAAGAAAAGAGTCCATTGTTTAAAAAGTTTTCTTAAAAAGATGTACTACATTTCCTTCTTGGAAATGCACATTAGCATACAAATATTCTGAGAAGTTCTGTAATAATCTGTTTAACTTGGTTTCGTTCACCATATCCCAAAGCTTATTTGCCCTCTAAATTGCTTTTTCCATGAAATACCTATTAATATTTTATGATACTAGTGTTCTAAAGGAACATACATTAGGAAAGTACTTTAGCAAATGTTTTAGAAAGCAGTTAAATATGTGAGCGGTGTACTGTGGCACGGCCTTGTAATCTCATCAATTTGGGATGCTTGAGGCCAGAGGCAGCCTGCACAACTTCATGAGACTCTGTCTCAAAATAATAAATAAAAAAGGGGGCTGAGTGTACAGCTCCATGACAGAGCACTCCTAGCATGCACAAGATCCTGAGCCCAGCCCCACTACTGCTTATAAAAAATATCATAACCATCGTGTTGTCCCTTACTTATAGGATTTGATACTCTTTTTCTTTTGGTTAAGAGACTAAAGCTTAGGGAAATTAATTAACATGCACAAATTACCTTGAGTAAATGCTTGTGCCAAGACTCTAGGATAGTGTAGTGTTTTGGGGTATAGTTTTTTTTTTTTTTTTTCCCCTGTACTTTGGGGTTGAACCTAGGGCCTTGCACATACTTTGCAAGTGCTCTGCCACTGAACTGCACCCCCAGCCATTTTTTATTTTTTATTTTGAAAAAGGGTCTCACTAAGTTATGCAGGCTGCCTCTGGCCTGGAACTCACTGTCCTCCTGCCTCTGCCTCCCGAATTGCTGGGATTACAGGCCTGTGCCGCTATGCCTGGCCAGGGATGTAGATTTTAAATTTACTTTTTGTATTTTATAGCTTTTTTAGAACCCAGTGTCTTTTCAAGGCGGATGGACAGGGATTATGTTTCTGGGCTGAATGGTGTTGGCCAGTCCATTGTATTTATCAGTGCCTATCACACATTGATTGCTTCAGCCTGGGTGGTTTTATTTCCAACCCACCCACCTGCTCTGGGGCAGGAGTGAAAGAGGTAGTACCATACTGAATGCCATGATAGATTATCCACACTGTGAAATTACCTCTTTGTAAAGTCCAGAGCAAGGACGGATTACCACACTGGTATATCTATACTAGGGGACATCATCAGTTAATTCTGTGCCACGCACCTGGAGATGGTGTTTTGAAAAAACTTGCCTTAAAGATCGTTTGGTTTGGTGATCTAGCCTTGTCTCTTTTAAGAGCAGTTTGAGTCATTTTACTCTTTTTTCCTTTTCTCTCTCTCTCTTTTTCTTGATGGGGTTTAACTCTTGCCCAGGCTGGACTCAAACTTGTGATCTTCCTGCCTCAGCCTCACAAATGTTGGGATTATAGGTGCCTGGCTTCTCATTTTTCTTAATGAGCAGATTATTTAGAAAGATAGCCGTGTAGCATTCTGTACTTATTAATAACTAATTTCCCCACTTTTTGCCAATCACAGATATATATTTCTTTATTTATTTTTTAATATATATTGTTGTTAGGTGCCATTGAATCAAGTCTGACTCATAGCAACCCTATGTACAACAGAACAAAACACTCTCCAACACTGTGCCATGCTTGGCACTATTGTCAGTGCTTCACTGCTATCTATAAGGTTTTCAATGGCAGATTGTTTCAGGAGTGGATAGCCAGGTCCTTTTCTCTAGCCTGCAGCATCTGGTATTCCCAGGTGGTCTCTCATCCAAGGATTGACCAGGCCAACCCTGCTTAGCTACCGAGATTGGGTGGGATCAGATGCTGGGTGCTATGGCTGCAGACATTTTATCTATCTTAACTATTTGTCTATCTATTTTTCTTATCTATTTGTCTTATCTATCTATTTGTCTTATCTATCTATCTATCTATCTATCTATCTATCTATATGAATATATATTGTTATTGTTAGGTGCTGTTGAGTCCAACTCATAGTGACCCTTGTAGGGTTTTCAATGGCTGATTGTTTTGGGATTGCTTTAGGAGTGGCTTGCCACATCCTTCTCCTGTTTTTTCCAGTGCTGGGGATTGAAGCCCAGTCCTCAAAGAATGCAGAGCAGCACTCTGCCAACTGAGCTAAACCTTTTTTAAAGAAATAGTTGATATTTTAGTACCTGTGTATGCCCTTTTGGTGGAAAATGACTGATTTTTTAAATATTAAAAATAGCTTAAAAGTCCTCAGTATGGTCTACCTGGATCTTTAGGGAATCGCTGATTTAGTCCTTTTATTTTACCAACTGGGAGAGTAAGGCCCAGCGGAGTGAAGCCTCATGACTGCACAGTGGTTCCAACTTGCTTCCAGCCTAGCCTCTCAGTTGCTCCACATCAGGGGGACCTCTATGTTCCCATCTCCTTACCTGTCTCCTGCCTTTGACATACAATTTTCGCAGTCAACTTCCAGGTTTAATACAGGCCGTTTTCTTGAACATCTAGAAGCTATCAGGTTTGACTGCTGTCCCCACATTCCAGGTAGTGGCTCAGAGAAGCTAACTCTGTTGTTCAAGGCTATAGAGGTTGTAAGTAGTCCTGCTCTAAAGTGAGTAAGGACCGACTGTGAGGACAACAATGACCTGCCTTTGGCTGGCTGCTCAGGGTCTCTGAAGCCATGCATCATTCTCAAAGATGCTGTAGCCTTAGCTGTTCTATTTGCTGTGTCAGAGGGAGACTGATCCTGAATAACTGCCCTCAAACTGTTTTCTATGTCCACCCAGATCATGAGACACTAGCAACCCCAGTGCCAAACCTGTTCATTTATGAGTCACCAAAACACTATGTCTGCTACCTAGGCCATTCCCCTGCAAAACCAAAACTTATAACAAGAGATTTGGTGAACACAAGGATAAATTACAGCAGGTCAGAGTGTTTGTGGGTTTGGTAAGGCAGTGTCTCTCTCACTTGGTGACAGCGCTGGGGCACAGACTCTTGCTCTTGGGCTTCCCTTGATTTTTTGATTTTGGGAGATGGTGTTTGAACCCATCTCCTGTGCATTATTTTTGTTTTTATAAACAGGTTTATTGAGATTTAATTCACTTTCCATACAACTCACTCATAAAGCATGCATTTCTGTGGCTTTTAGTGCAGTCAGAGTTTCACGTCCATCCCAATTGATTTTAGGGCATTTCTTACCACGAAAAGAAACTCTATGCTACCAGCCATGATGCCTCTCCATTGTCACTCCCTCGCCCTCAGCACAGGCCTCTGCCTTTCTGTCTCTGTGGATTTGCCTGCTGTGGACCCTTCTTAGAAATGGTTGGAATCATACAGTCTGCTTTTATCACTCAGTGTGTTTTCACGGTTCATTCACATAACGTCTCAGTGTTTCTTTCCTTACCGTGCTGCTTTAGATGCCATCACATGGATAAACCACACTTTTTTTATTCTCCAGGTAAGATAGCAGAAGGGATGATTTATTGTAAATGTGTTACAATTGGCCACAGCTGAGAACAGAATGTCACAGGTCCAGGACAAATAACCCACAGGGACTGTTTTGGTATGAGCAAGGTGGGCTTCTCAGAGGTGGTCTTGGGGACTTAGTGGCAATGGGTGTTCTAGACCTATTGAGAGACAAGTTCTGAACAGCAGCATCTGGTCCGCCAACTTGCAACCAGCTCCCTGGCCTCCGGCTTCCTGCCCCTTTGGCCTTTGCAGGTAAAAGAGACTGGCAGTTTACTGGGACCTCTCCCTCTTCCTTCTACACTTCTGTGCACTCGCTTCTCCCTCCACTTGGGTCTCATGGTACAGAGGCTTCTGAGCAGATGGCACGAAGCCTGGGAAGGCAGTACACCACTCCTCTGTTGCTGGACATTTGGGTCATTGCTTTTTTTTTTTTTTTTTTAAAGCTATTTCAGATAAAGCTGCTATGAATATCTGTGGACAATGTCTTGTGTGGATCAGGCTGTTTTGTTCTCATGGCCCAGGATACCACCATCAGAGCATTGTTATTTGAAGTGGCCACCACCATCATTGTTTGTCTTACTTTCTCTACCCTTTGGTCACATTGGTGAGATGCATGTGGTAGGCACGCTAGTTCATTTATGAGCCTCCTATGTGAAAGTCATCGGGATTTCACAACCTGGACCTCTGGCCCTTCATCTGAGTCTAGGGCTACCACTTATCTTTGTGGCTTCTGGAGTCTCTTCATTTCACAGAGGATCCCCCTCACATGGAGAGTAGATTTGCACCTGGGGGTGTGGCAGAGTGGGAGAGCACTTGCCTAGCATCCAGGAGACCCTAGGTTCAACCCCTAGCACTGCAAGCAAGCGAACAAAATTGAGTAGATCATCTGGGTGTGTTGCGCGTGCCTGTAATCCCAGTGACTTGGGAGGCAGAGGTAGGAGGATCACAAGTTTGAGATCAGAGGCAGTTTGCATAATTTAGCAAGACCCTGTCCCAAAAAAGTAAAAAAATGGGCTGAGGGTACAGCTCAGTAGTACAGCTCTTGCAAAGCATGCAAGCATGAGGCCCTGGGTTCAACCCCCAGTACTGCAAGAAAGAAAAAAGAAAAAAGAAATTAGTAGATGAAGTTCCTTAAAACTCGGTCCAGGAGTCTGCTGCACAGGACCCAGTGGCCCAACTGGCAGTATGTTGAAGCCATGGGATCCAGCCCTCTGAGCATCTCCTCCAGAGGAGGCTTCACTGCCTCTGAGCTGAACCTCCCACCCTTTGTGCTGGGCTTGTGGCTCTGAATCTGAAGCAGCGGCAGTGTGGTATAGTGAGGGTCTGTCAGTGCTTACATCTGTGATGGACTCCTGACCTCTCCTGCTTTCGGGTCCCCCTGCACCTCTGCAGTAGTCCTTGGCATAGGTGATGCCAGCTTACCTGTCTGTGTCCTATGAAGCCCACACCTCTTTCATCTTTTTTGAGACAGGGTCTTGTTATATAGTCCAGGCTGGCCTCAAACTCTTGATCCTCCTGCCTCAGCTTCCTGAGTAGCTGAGATTTAGGCATGTGACACATGGCAGTGGCTGGGTTTGTGTGTGTGTGTGTGTGTGTGTGCACGCACACACTCAGCAAGTGCTTTACACTGAGCTATACTCCCCTTTCTCTGTCTTTGGCTGATACAAAACCTTCAGTCCTTATAGTATAAAGGCAGGAACATACTCCTCTGGGCTCAGCTTCAGTAGGCGTTTGTTCTCACATGATTGAGATGTGCAGGGACTCGGGAAGGAGCTATAGACCTTCCTGGAGAAGAGAGAGGGCCTGAGAAAAAAGTATTTGAGAAGAGCTTTAAGGATGAGCAGGAGTTTGCCATGTGTCAAAGAAAGGAAAGGACCTTCTGATCAGGAAATGGCATTTGTAAAAGCATGGGAAGTCAAAGAGCAGGACATTTTTGGCAAAGGCTAGGAGTTGGTGTGGGTGGAGTGTTGGTGTACCAGGGAGTGGTGTGAGGTGAGGCTGGGAAGGCAGGTTGGTTGTCAAAGACCAGGGTGGGGCTTTGTTCTGAAGCCAACTAGTATTTAAGCAGCAGAGTCATTTGATCAGACTTATGCTTCAGAATGACAATCCTGGGGGCCACACGAAGACTCAGTGGAGGGGAGAAGCTGCAATCCATGCAGGAGGCCTGCAATAGGCCTCGAAGTCCTGGTGAGGCCGCATGGAAGTGGAAGATGGTGAGCATTCTAGTGTGAGGACCCACCAAATTGGACTCACCCTTCCTAGTCCATAACCCCATTTCCACAGGGTAATTGCTGTGTGACTGCAGCCGTACCACTGTGGCGTCTGATTCTGTCAGATCTTGGAAGCTAAGCAGGGTCTGACCTGGTTAATACTTGGATGGTAGACTGGCTGGGAACATCAGGTGCTGTAGGCTTGGGAGAAGGACCCAGCAACCCACTCCCAAAAAACAATCAGCCATTGAAAACCCTATGAATAGTGCAGAAGCACTGACAATACTGTTTCCCCTACTGTATGTAGGGTGGCTATGAGTTGGACACTGACTTAATGGTACCTAACAATAACAACAATTGCTGTGTGGCAATCAGTTTGGGTAATCAGTTTACCTCTCTCAGCTAAATATCCTCTTCTCTAAAATAAGACAGTTATAACATATATCTTCTCTGCCACTTTTAACTGGAAGTTCCAAAACCATCATTGGCCATAGACATGCTCTAGTGCCTGCAAAGCCCCTTCCCTTCCCTGGCCCAACAGCCAGTGGGGCCAATATGCTGGAGTCCTACATCCCTGTCAGATGCAAAGTCTCTCGATGAGCCAAGCCATGGCGCAATTGTTATCCTCTATCCCAGCACTTGGGAGGCTGAAGCAGGCAGATCCCAAGTTCAAGGCCAGGCTGGGCTACATAATGAAACCCTTCTCAAAATAACAAAAAATAATGTAAAAACCCCACAGAGTCTCCAAAACAGAGCAAAGGCAGGACCTGGTGGGGTCACCAGGCCAGGCCTGGAGAGGGGGGTAGTGCCCATGGGTCCCCCTCTTACATTGAGTGTGGGGACCCAGCCTAGTGCTATGAAAGTCCTAGGACCCCAAGGGCAGGGCTAGTCCTCTCCCAGGACCCGTGGCCCTGCCTGCTGTCTCCCCTGGGAGCAAGGAGGCCCAGCCTGGCCGCCTGCCCTTCCCACCCACCCAAGCCCTGTAGCCTCGGTCCGCAGGCTGCATACTGCGGACTGACTTCTCCCTGCTGTCCTCCCCACACCCCGCAGTGCTTTCTGGGGACCCGAGCACTGCCCTGAAGGTCTCCCAGGGTTGGGCAGAGCAGGCCCCTTAGAGGAGACAACTGGGTCTTGTGAACAGGACTAGAGGAATTCCCCAGAAGCAGCATAATGTCCCCATTCTTTCCTTCCTCAGAGCCTTAACTCGCCTTCCCTCTACCCAGCCCACATTGCCTCTCCCACCCACCCCTGCCCCCCACTCCTATTCCTGTGAGTGATGCTGCTTCCCAGGATGCTGCATTCCTGGCATTGGCTGTGCCAGTGCACCCAGGCAGTGCCAAGTTGCTGCAGGGTCAGGGAGTGACGGGCTGTGCAATGTCCTCAGGGGCAGCGTGCTTCAGAGGTCATGCCCACTCAGACCTGCAGTTCCTGCCTTCCCCCTGCGCCTTCTGTCTGGGCGCCTCCTCTGATTCTCTTCTGCCTATGCCCACTCTTCCTAAGGGCAGCTCAGATCTTGGATGTGAAGGGCCATGGCAGGGCTTGTGTGTGTAGAGTGATTGAGGCCCCTCCCACACCTAGGGGTGACTCTGTGGAGGGTGCAGGAGAGAGCTGAGCTGGGGTGACCCAAACCCCTGTGGTCAGCTGGGAGGACCCTGCTTCCCTTCTCCTTCCAGTGTTCTCCTCCCTTTCCCACTCCCCACCCCCACCCCACCCCCATTGCTGACTCCTGCCCTAGCCTGGCTTCTGAGGAGGCCTCTGCCCCCAGCCTCCAGGCCCCTCCTATCTCCACCCCTGTCCCAGCCTGAGGCAGGAGTGGGTGCCTCCTTTTGCCTGAGAGCACCTGAGAGCCACAGGATGCCCCCCATACTGGGGCCACCCCTGAGCCCCAGATGCCTCCATAACCTCTTCCCAGCTGCTTTCCTGCGGCCTGAGCACAAAGCCCACTGGGTAGATAAGGTTTCAGGGTAGGCCGACAGCTGTGGTGCTTTCCTGTCTTGAGCAAGAGGGCCAGGAAGTGTGGCAAGTCCTCAGCAGGAACTCAGTGCTCCTCCTCCCAGCCCCGCTGTCCTCCCCATCAGTCTGCCACAGCTCTCACTCCTGCCTGGGGATGGCAAGCCAGCCCCATTCCTGCTCAGGGAGGAGGACAAGCCAGCCCTGTTTTTGCACCGAAGGGGCAGAGTGTGCATGGGTGCTCGCACGCCCTTGTCCCTAGTCCTAGGGCCAGGCCATGGGACACTCAGCTTTCTGTCCCCATGACAGAAAAACCTGAGATAATTGACTTATGAAAAGGAAAGGTTTGTTTGGCCCTCGGTCTTGGAGGTTCCAGGCCATGGTCTCTTGGCTCTATTGACTTGGCCTGGGGTGATACAGTACATCATGGCCTGAGTGCTGCCTGCAGGAGGCCTGCTCACCTCATGGCAGCAGGACATAGAGAGAGAAAAGGGCAAATCGTAGCCTCCCCTTCAAGGGGCACACCCCCAATCACCTAACTTCCTTCCAGTGGGCCCCGCCTCTTAAAGGCTCCAGCACCTCCCAGTAGTGCCACAAACTGGCAACTGAGACTTTAACACATGGGCCTTTGGGGATATTTTACTTCCACAAGGGGTGGACACCAGCTTGGGGACCCTGAGGGAAGCAGAGGTTGTCACATAGACCTGGGGTGGTGAGGCTGTGGCCTGAGCACCAGGGGATCCCTGCACCCATCTCTCCTCTCTGCATCCTGGAGCCACAGAACTGCAGGGCCAGATGGAGGGTCTCCCACTCATGCATCCACTGCTCTTCTGCCTGGACAGTTCCGGGGCCGTGCCAACCTGCACGTGTTTGAGGACTGGTGTGGCAGTTCCATCCAGCAGCTCAGGAGGAACCTACACTTCCCACTGTACCCACATGTGAGTGCCTGCAGGGCCACCTCGCCTGCCTCTACCATGCCTCTCCTTTGCCCGACTCCTCTCTCATCTCTCCCACCAGCCTCCTTCGTCTTCCCTTGCTGCCTGTCTGGTCTGTATCATTTCTGTTGTCTCTCTGCCCAGAATATCTCCCTAGTCCCCTTCCCAGGGATTCTTTCAACTTCTCTACTACCCTTTGCCTCCTTTCATGGAGGCTCATAGTATCACTTACCCAGGGCCGCCACATATGGTTATGCTGGCTGTGCACTGCACAAGGTCACATGGACCAGGAGGCAAAGTGGGGTTGAAATCTAGTCTGCATTCTGCTTGACAAGCCACACCCCTAGTTATTCCTGTCTCACTCTTCTCCTGGTCTTCCCGCCAGCCCTGAGAGCACCAATTTCCTCAAATTCCTCTTCCTGTTCCTGGGTAACAGTTTCTTCCTCTCTCTTGGCATAGATCCGCACAACCCTGAGGAAGCTGGCCGTGTCTCCCAAATGGACCAACTATGGTGTCCGCATCTTTGGCTACTTGCATCCCTTCACTGATGGTGAGGCACCCCCAGAGCTCATCCTTCTTCCTGCTCTGGAGTTCTGCAGGGAACTCAGAGAACATCAGGCTGAGCTGGGAAATACACCTGCACTTGGATGACTGGACCCTGCTGGTTCATCATCAGGGAGCAAGGGAAACTGAGGCATGGTGTGATCTCATCCAGTTCCCCCAGGCTGCCATCTCACTCACTGTTTGCAGCCTGGAAGTGGCTGGTTTCTGTGCAAGTCTTCTGCATCTTTGCATTGCCCCATGATGCAGAGACCCTCACCATGCAGAGCAGGGCACCACCAAGCCCCGCCAAGGGGAGTTTAATGCAAAGTCACATGAGGCCTTCAGCCCTCCTTACTCTTACCTGGATGCTCTGTCCTCACTTCCCAGGGAAAATCCAGTTTGCCATTGCTGCAGATGACAATGCTGAGTTCTGGCTGAGCCATGATGACCAGGTCTCAGGCCTGCAGCTCCTGGCCAGTGTGGGCAAGGTAGGTTCAGCTCAGCCCTGGAGCTTTCCCTTAGCCCCGGGAGTCAGGTCACTGAAAGGGCACCTGAGTCCATCAGGAGCCCTCGTGACTGTTAGCATCTGACATGAAGAAGGGGAGAAAAAGAAGCCAGCTTTCCCTCCCCTGACCCCTGCCATGAGGAGGTAAATTGAGGTGAGGAGGTAAGGAGGTGAGGAGGTAAGGTAAATTGAGGTAAGGAGTCAGAGTCTGAGGGAGAGAAGACTCACTCCTGGAAGGGAGGGACACAGCCATGTCCATCTTTTGGGGCCTGTCATCCTTGGCCCAGGATTTGGACTTGCACTCTGGGCCTCCAGGAGGCCTCCCTTCCGGCAGAGCTGGGATGCATCTCACAGGGGTGGGCCAGCCACTCTCCTTAATGCTGTTTTCTTTGCCACTACCCTCCCTTCCCCTCTTTCCCTCATTTTTCTCTGTCTTCTCCACTCCTTTTGTCCTTTTCTCCTCTCTCCCAAAACCACTAGACTGGAAAGGAGTGGACTGCCCCTGGAGAGTTTGGGAAATTTCGGAGTCAAATTTCCAAGCCAGTGAGGTGAGTAGGAGGGGTCACAACATAGAGTCTTGTGGACCCCTTAACTTCTGAGGCCACCTCAGAGTGAGAGGGCCACCCCAGCCTTCCTCTTCCACAGGCTCACTGTGCCTGGGTATGCATGCTCTCTGGGTATATACTGTCTTTGGCTTGGAAACCATTTGGCCTGTCTTTGCTCATTTTGCAGATGAGGAAACTGAAGCCCAGAGAGAGTTTGTGACTTATGGAAGGGCACACAGCTATTTAGTAACATTCAGGACTGGAAGATAAGCCTCCTTTCTCCCAATCCTTGCCTTCCCATTTTCTCCAGCTCTGGCAATGCCCATACCTGTAACAGCCTGGATAGCGGTTGTTCTGTAGAGACTTGGGGAGTTCCTCCTAGGAACTGCAGGAACAACCTCCTGGTAGCCTGGAGGGAAAGCAAGACCTTTCCCATCCAATAGCAGCTGGAGTCACTGTAACTTGCTGGAAAACGGAACTTAGCCCTGATTAGAGTGCCACCTGGTGGCCCACACACTTGCCCAGGAGCCAATGCTTTGGCTAGCAGTTGATAGGGGTTCTAGCTTGCAAAGCGTGCCTGCTGTATGAGTGTCATTCTGCATTGTGGCTAAGGATGTGGACTCTGGAACAAGGCTGTCTGGGTCCAAATCTCAGCTCTACTACTTACTACCTAGGGAACTTTGGGCAAATTGCCCAGGGTTTCTGTGCCTCAGTGGCTTCATTTATCACTGTTTATCACTGGGTAGCAAGTTAGTACATACAAAGCTCTAAGAAGGGGCCTGGCGCGCAGTAACTGCTCAGGGTTACCCGTGAGTGTTCCTTCATCAGATACCCAGTTAGGCTGTGAAGCATGCACGGCTGTTGCCTGTCTGAGAGAAAGCCGAGGCTGCACTGTTGGTGGGGATGGAGAAGGACTCTAACTGCTGTGGTTCAATGGCAGGCTCTTTGGGGTTCTGGGAACAGTGGGTAGAAAGGGGTGTGTGGGAGGAGGGAGGTGAAGGAAGTGGCTGGGGCCGAGGAGAAGCCCCGTTTTCCTGCTCTCCCTCTCCCAGCTTGTCAGCCTCCCTCAGGTACTACTTTGAGGTACTACACAAACAGAATGAGGAGGGCACTGACCACGTGGAGGTTGCGGTGAGTCTCTTTCTCTCCCCGCCTCTCCCAGTTTAGTTCCCAGCCCTCCTCTGCCCTTGTCCCTTGAACCCTGTCCAAAATCCAACTGCCTCCAACCTCCCACATCCACCCTCTCTCCTCTTCCAGTGGCGACGGAATGACCCTGGGGCCAAGTTCACCATCATTGATTCCCCTTCCTTGTCCCTCTTCACAAGTGAGTAGGTTCCATCCAGCCTGGAGACTGAGGCTGGGGTGCTCCCACATGGGGCTTGGCCCACCCAAGGGAATGTGGTATGCAGAGTGGTAGGAAGGGTGAGGCTAAGGTTCAAGGTGCTTAGGATGTGAGTGTGAGGGAAGTCCAGAACAAAGAGCAGAACCTGAGGGGCCTTTCAGGGCCAGTGACCCCTTTAAGAACCTGTGAGGTGAGCTGGGGAGATGGCTCCGTGGTAGACTGCTTGCCTAACATGCATGACGCCCTGGGTTCTACTCCTAGCACCATGTACACATACAAAAAGAATACCAAAGTAAAATGGGAAAAAAAAGAAAAACAGAAGAAAACAAAAACATTACAGGCTGGTGTAGTGATGCCCAACCCTCAAGAGGCTGAGGAAGGAGGATTGTGAGTTTGAGGCCAGCCTGGATTACATAGTGAGACCTTATCTCAAAAACACGCCTCCACCAAAACAAAACAAAACAAATCTGCTAGAAGCTGAATATTTTTGCTTAGTGGCAGAGCGTTTGACTACAAAAAAGTGTCCTAGTCCAACTACACATAACATATTGAATAAAACCGCAAGGGGATATAAGGACCACAAAATTCACTGTAGAATAAGAGCCTATGAGCCAGGCATGGTGGTGCCCACCTATAATCCCAGTGACTTGGGAGGCTGAGTCAGGAGGATTGCAGGTTTGAGGCCAGAGGCAGCCTGGATAACATAGCAAGGCTGTGTCTCAATACGAAAAATAAAAAAGGGGCTGGGGGTGCAGCCCATTGGTAGACCACTTGCCGAACATGCACAAGGCCCTGGGTTAAACTCCCAGTATTGCAAAGAGCGAGAGTGAGAGTGAGAGTGAGGCAGGGTGGGTTAGAGAACCCACAGCTAGGACACCAGCCCCATGACCCTTTGACTGCTGCACCTTCTAGCACCCCTTCATTGCACCCTCAACCCCAAGAATCTGCAGAGGAGGTGGCATTTGGGCTACAAGTGCAAAAACCTTGGCCTTGCCCTCCATAGCACAGTCAGACCCTTAACATTAGACAGAAACATCAAACCTCACCCAGCCAATCTCCATCCCACAGCTTCAGCCAGCCTCTTACCTTCCGATTGGCTCACCCCTCCCACCTCCAACTCACATAACCATAGAAACACCTGTTTGCTTCCAGCAAATCAGCTAAACTCTGACACTCAACATACTTGTGTATGCCTGCTTGGGTGTGCAAAGATGTGTACACACAAGCACACCCCTCCTTTGTGCCCAACCCATCTGTGTACACATTCCTTAATATTCATGTTTCTTCATGTGCATGTTCAGAGCTTTCATAAAAATGCACAGAGGCCCTGAATATGGTAAGCTTCTAGTCTTGCACTCAATAGAAACTCCCCGAATCCATGCACACACAATCCTGCACACAGAATGCACAGGCACATGCACTCACTCTTGGATGTGTAGCTACACATGTACATATTTTCACATACATCATTGTGCACATGTGTATGCATGCAAACACACACACACCAAAACAAAACAAAACAAAACCCTATGATTGATTGGGTATGGTGGTGTATGCCTATAACCTAGCACTCAGGAGGCTGAGACAGGAGGATTGACACAAGTTGAAGCCAGCCTCATCTACATAGTGAGCTCCAGGCCAGCCTGGGCTACACAAGGAGATCCTGTGTCAAGAAATCCAGAAACCAACCAACCAAACAAACCTATGATTGTGTCCAATCCCTAATCTGCAACCATCGTCTTTCAAAGCCAGAGGAGAGGAAACTATTATCTGCTTTAGATTTGCAGGAAATGAACTCTTCAATTGTACTTTTCACTGTTGATTGCTATAGGGTGGCAAGGTTGGTGGGAAGAAGTTGCTGGTGATTAAAGCAAGTGGCCACAGGTCAGGGCAGAAAGGGCAGGTTGTGAACTGCTGGGATGATCCTAGAGGAAGAAGGCATGTTGGAATGCACAGATTTGATGTGAACCAAGGAAGATACGCCTAGCAAAGTTCAGGCCAGAAACCATGATGATGGGCCAAAGGTAGCTAGCCTTGGCATAGAGAGAACTCTGTCACCCCATCTGGGGCTGCAGACAAGTGAACCCTGTAGGCAAAAGCAAAGACAAGCAAACAATCCCCTCCATGCCCTGGCTAGAAAAGGGAAGGGATTGGTGTGTGTAGACTTGAGAGTAAAAAGACCAGAGGATTATCCCACATCTCAACTATAGTGAACAATGCTGCAATACACGAGTGTGGAGGAAGAAGAACCGCATTGCCATGAGCACTAGGGGGAGCCCTGCTCATGGTAGCTATTGATTTGCAGGCAGTATTTGAGAAGCAACCTATACCAGTAGCTGGAACTAGATTGCTTGGGTTTGAACTAGCTTTCCCACTTACCAGCTGAGTAATCATAGGCAAATGGTTTAGAATCTCCATGTCAAAAATAGGATTTTTTTCCTATTTTTCCTATGTAAAATAGAATAATAATAGTATGGTTGAGCATTCCTAATCTGAAAATTTGAAACCTGAAATGCTCTGAAGTCTAAAACTGTCTGAATATCTGGTGGATTTTGGGATTAGGGATGCTCAGCTGGTTAAAGTCTATGCAAATATTCAAAAATCCAAAGACTCTGAAATCTCAAACATTTAGGGTCTAAAGCATTTCAGATCAGACAGGAGTGTCCAATCTTTTGGCTTCCCTTGGCTGCACCAAGTAAAGAGGAATTATCTTGGGCTGCACATATATTAGATAATATAGTTACTACATATACAAAATAAGGAAGGCCATGAAGAAAATAAGTGCTAAAAAACACATTGTTAAAATACTTTATAGAGCTGCATTATTAGCTATCCTACTCTGTATGTGGCCCATGGGTTGTGGGTTGGATGACCCTGGGATAAAGGATATTCAACCTGTACATAAGTCACAGGATAGTTTTAAAGATTACCATAAATGAATTAGTATGTGTAAGATACTTAGAATGGTACCTGGGGACTGGGGATGTAGCTCAGTGGTAGAGCAGCTGCCTAGCATGTGTGAGGCCCTGGGTTCAATCCCCAATGCTGCCAAAACAAAACAAAGAAAACCAGAAAGCACTTTATAAGTACTGGTCAAATAAAATTAAATTTGTTTGAATATGAGTTTCTACAGCAGTCAAGCATTTTTGAAGAAGAGGTATCTTTTTTCAATTTATGGGAGATTGTGATGTGGGTTAGCCATGGGGTAAGGGAGTTCAAAGGGAGGTAGCTGAATCCACAAGTTGTGGGGGGCCAGCTAAAGGGGAAAGAGACCAAGCATGTCGTAGACGTTAGCAGCTGGAATAGAAACTGTCCCCAATCCCTTCCCTTCTTCCTTAAAGGTAGCGAGCTTGGATTCTTCTAGGACTCACAGGGCCTTCTGCTTTTTCCTCCCTGGGCCAGATGAGACCACCCTAAGGATGGATGAGGTGGGCCACATCCCACAGACAGCGGCCAGCCACCTGGGCTCCTCTGATTCTCTTCCAAGGGATGAGCAGCCCCCCGCGGACATGCTGAGAGCTGACCCTCGGGACACCCTCTATCGAGGTAAGGCGTTGGCCGTATACTTGTCACCCCATTGGGGGACAGCACACTGTCAGCTCTGTGTTGATGAAGATGACTCAGGAGATTTATCAGTTCTGGCACAACATCCCAAAAGTCACTGTATTGTTTTACAAAAATATTTATATCCTATTTTATTTTATTTTTATTTATTTGTTTCAGGTTTTTCTGAGACAGGAATTCACTGTGTAGCCCAGGCTACCATCAAACTCATGATCCTCCTGCCTTAGCCTCTTGAGTGCTGGGATCACAGGCTGGCTATGTCCAATTTTATAATTTTACAAGTCATTACAGAGCAAACATTTGTATAACCACCAACCAAGACAGAAAATGGAATTAGAACCAGAAGTCCCCCCGTGTCCCTCCCCTACACAAATGTCAGAATCTTATTGGATTCCAGCTCCTGTCAGTCCGTGAGGACTACTCTGACACTAAGCCGTTAATCTTTAGTTTTTGCTTTGGTGCTGGGGACCAACCTGGGCCCCTGAGCATGTTGAGTATGTGCACAACCATTGACTCACATCCCCAGCCAACAGGTTTGTATTTTAAAAGATGACAACGTTCCCTCATTTCCTCCCTCAAGAAACAAAACAAAACAAAAACAACAGCAGCAACGAAAAACCTGGGGGGTGAAGGGATGCTTGGCCCACGGAGAGGAATCCAGGTACTAGCACTGCCCTAGGATGACATCTTGTGGCCTCTTGGAAGTCTCTGGGCCTGGCCGAGTCATCCTGTACCCCTGTCCTGAGGCGCTCCCTGAGGTGCCCCTACCCCTGAAGTGTGGCAGCCTCAGTTGATGGACAGGGATTCTGACCACAACTGCCACTAATGAATACGGCAGCACTTGTCTCAGTCCAGAGCCCTCAGTGACTGTGAGCCAGCCCTGTTTATGTGCTCATCACCCCTTCAATTCTCTTGCCTCCCTGTCCTCAGTGCCTCTGATCCCCAAGGCCCACCTCCGCCATGTCCTGCCGGATTGTCCCTACAAACCCAGCTACCTGGTGGATGGGCTCCCTCTGCAGCGCTACCAGGGCCTTCGCTTTGTAAGTTTTGGGTGTGGGCAAGGGCAGGACCGGGAGCAGGCCTGGGGCGGGGTCAGAAGGTGTAGAGGCGGACTCTCTGCCTGCTCCAGGGCCCTCACAACCCACAGGACGGCTCCCCAGATCCCTGGGCTGCCTTCCTAGATGGACTAACCAAGGGCTGTCCTGCAGAGCCTGCAGGTGGGTCCTCTGATGTCAGGCGGCCTGGCGACAGCTCCAAGGGCCATACAACCCTGTCCTGCCTGCTCAGGCACACCAGCAGGCCAGCCATTGGCATTTATTCAGCTCCTGGACAAGGCACTCAGGAAAGCTGCGTTTGGGGGTGGTTGGCTTTAGAGGAACTTTGGGCCTCGTGGGGACTGGAGAGCAGAGCCACGTGAAACATCCAGGCCTGGGGATGAGCACAGAGGGCGGAAGCAGGAAGAAGGCAGTCAGCAGTTAGTGCCAGGATTGAGGATGGGTGGATGTAACTGAGAGTTTTGGTGGCAGTGACCTCACACTGTGTTTAAAGGGACAAAGGAAGCAGTGTAGTCAGTAAGAAGAGGGGTTGATCAGGGCTGTGGGAGGTGGTGGGTGAGGGGCAGAGGGCAGAGAGAGAAGGGAATGGTCTTGGTGGCTGCTAGGGGTATAAATCAGGATGGGAGAATATGATGTGGGCTGGAGCTGGACTCTAAGTTATGTTTGCTCCACAGAGCACAGGAGAGCAGGCATGACTAGAATGGAAGCCCGGTCTGCATAACCGAACATTTCATTCCACTCAGAGCAGCCCACCAAGGGCAGGTCCCTAGGAGCAGGCTCCACCCAGGCTGCCAGATTCCCCGCCGGGACCCCACTCTGACATATGCTGCTGCTGCTTTTTCCACCTCCAGGTTCATCTGTCCTTTGTTTACCCCAATGACTACACCCGCCTGAGCCACATGGAGACCTATAATAAATGCTTCTACCAGGACAGCGCCTACTACCAGGACAGGTGGGTGGCGCCGAGTCGGGGAAGAAGATGCACCAGCAGGGGCTTGGGGGCTTGCCTGCAGCCTGAGGAATCTTTGCTGTTCCTGGGCTCTTCACAGCAAATACACTTCCCTGCACGCATGCTCGCAGCAGGCACACCCGGCTCACACCTTCTCCAGCCTCCTCCCTCTACCCTGGTCCAGTCTGAGCCTGCCGGACCGCTGGTGCTGGACTATGTGTCCCATTCTTCTGCAGGTTCAGCTTCCAGGAGTACATCAAGATGGACCAGCCGGAGAAACAGGGCCCAGAGCAGCCAGGTACAGAGTGACAGCTGAGGCTCTAGGGCTGGCTGGGCGGGGCGACCGCCGTCTGCACTTGAGGACATCATACCATGCAGCCCTGCCCCTGAGGAGCTTAGCATCCAAATCACAGGACCCTCTCCACAGCCAGGGAAGCAGAGGGCCTATTCTATGTTGGGTGGAGAACAGTGCTCGGGGGATGGTGGGAGTGGGGTCCAGGCACTGGGGCGGCCATACAGACTCCTGGGAGGATCTCGATTCCTGGCTTCCCACTGGATTCTGCAGCAGAGAGCCCCTGCTTCCTGTGGTCTCTCTGCATGAAGGCATAGGCATGGCGGGAACTATGTGTTGGGTGCCTAAAAGGTGCCAAGCACCTGGTAGGCACCGTATGTACTTTATATCACTGTCTTCATAACAACCCTCTGAGAGAAGGATTTTTGTAGTCTTTGTGTAGATAACAAAACTGGGAGTAATGGAAATGGAGTAACTTGCCCACAGTCTCACTTAAGAGCCCGGATTCAGTCCACTTCTGGAACCCCTCCGTGTATCTCATATATGATCCTCTCCTGTCTTCTGTCTCTTGCTGGGAAAGGTTGAAAACTCCTGACTTGAGGAATGGTTATTATTAACAACAGGTTTTGAGGAGGACCTTCTAGAAGAATCTCAGTATGAAGAAGTGGTGGAGGAGACACCTGCCTCCCAAGATCAGGACACTGGGACACAAGAGGGAAAACAAACACCTGCCTCCACCCCCAGGCAGAGTGTCACTGACTACCACCTTCGAAGCCTTCGGAAGCTCCTGGCTCAGCTGCCCACACCCTTGTCCAAGCAGAACTCCACTGCCCCCTTCCCAGTGAGGACCAGTAACGTCCTGAGCCAGCTGCCAGAAAGGAAGAAGAGAAGACCCAGTCCCAAGCCCAGCTGGGTCTCATCTCGCTCTAACAAATGGGCCCCAGGGCGCCTGGCCGGAAATCTGTCTCAGCTTCAGAGGCCCAGGCCCACTGGCAACCGCCCCAGGAAGACTCTGGAGCAGTCCCAGTGGCTGAAGCAAGTGGAGTCATACATTGCAGAGCAGAAAAGGGGCGACAGGATAGAGCCTCAGTCCCTCAAAACAGATTGGCACAGGGAGGAGGAAACAGTGGCAGCTGCAGGCCAGGAAGGACGAGAGGAGGGAGAGGAAGAAGGGGAAGAAGAGGAAGAGGATCTGAGTGAGGTGTTCGAATACGTACCCGTGTTTGACCCTGTAGTAAACTGGGACCAGACCTTCAGTGCCCGGAACCTGGACTTCCAAGCCCTGAGGACTGACTGGATTGACCTCAGCTGCAACACATCCGGCAATCTGCTGCTGCCAGAGCAGGAGGCCCTGGAGGTGGTGCGGGTCTTCCTGAGGAAGCTCGACCAGAGGAGCCGGGGGTAAGGTAAAGGGCTCTCCCGGGGCCAGGGCCTGGGGCAGGGGCCTGGGGGTTGGTGGCAGGAACAACAGACCTTTACTGCTACCCCAGGCTCTGGGGAAGGATGGGTGCCTAGGCCTTGCCCCAGCCTGATCCACACCAGTCAGGCAAGGCCCTGACATCCCAGCGCCCAGCCCTGGACTCATACTGAGGACTAATGAGGCTTGGTGGGTATGGTTCCCTCTCTAAGAGAAGGAGCTTGGAAAGAGACAGACAGGCTAAACGAAGACTAAAATTGCAAGTTAAGACCTCACATATGGGTTAGAAGGGCTAAGGAACAAGGCATAGCTAGAGTTCTTTTTTTCCCATTCATTCATTTATTCATTCATTCACCTAGCCAATCATCTTTTTGTTTAGGGAGGGTAGAGGTTTGAGGCAGGATTTCATATCCCAGGCAGGCCTGGAACTTGCTATATAGCCCAGGATGGCCTTGAACTCACAATCTTCCTTCCTCAGCTTCCTGAGTGCTGGGATTATAGGCACAAACCACCACACCCACCTAAACTCACTACTTCAAAGTATGCAGTTCAGTGGCTTTAAAATTGCATTCACAACTGGGTGTGATGGCACATATCTGTCATCCCAGCACTGGGGAAGCTGAGGCAGGAGGATTGCAAATTTGAGGCCAGACAGAGCTACACAGCAAGACCCTGTCTCAAAATACCAAAAAACAAAACAAAAGAAAAACAAAGTATATTCACAATATTGTGCTACTAAAACCACCATGTAATTTTAGAGTATCTTCACCACTTTTGTTTCGTTTGCTGAGATGCTCTAATTTACAGGTAAATTTGTCATAAATTTTATTGAACACAGTTAATTTATGAATAATTTAAATGTAGAAGTTACTGATTTAAAATTTTTTCCTTCACAATAATTATAAATTATTCAATTCTCCATTATTATTTTTTGTGTGTGTGGTACTGGGGGGTTGAACCCAGCACCTTGTGCTTGCCTGCTCTGCAAGTACTGTACCACTGAGCTGCACCCCCAGCCCATGTTTTTATTTTTATTTTTGTATTTTTTTTGAGTCAGGGTCTTGCTAAGTTATGCAGGCTGCCTCTGGTCTTGAACTTGCTATCCTCTTGCCTTTGCCTCCTGAGTTGCTGGTGTTACAGGTATGGGCCACCACACCCAGCTGATTTTTTTTTTTTTTTTTTTTTTTTTTTTTTGAGACAAGATCTCACCACGTTGCTTAGGCTGTACTTGAACCCTGCCTAATGTGATATTTTTTATCTTGAGACAGGGTCTCACTAGACTATGCAGGCTGCCTCTGGCCTAGAATTTAAGATTCACCTGCCTCTGCCTCCCAAATCACTGGGATTACAGACTTGAGCTGCTGTGCCTGGCCTCTATTTTATTTTTATTTTGGTCTTTTTGACAATAGCCATTCTTACTAGGGTGAAATTGTCATTTTGATTTGCATTTCCTTGATGATTAGGGATATTGAGCATTTTTTCATATACTTTTTGGCCATTTGTATACCTCTATTGTTGAGACAGGGTCTTACTATGTAGCCCATGTTGGCCTGAAACTCATCCCAACTATATAACTCATGTATCTTCTTTTAAGAAATGTCTAGTCACTATTTGGGAAGATGAAGGGGACTGCCAGGGGAGGGGGAATGGCAAGAGAGAGTAAATATGATCAAAGTACATTATATACATGTCTGATGATGTCATAATGAAATTCATTATTTTGTGCAACTAATATACACTAATAAAAATATTTTTAAAAAGAATGTCTATTCAGGCAGGCATGGTGGCATACATCTGTAATCCCAGCAACCTGGGAAGCTGATGCAGGAGCATCTCAAGTTTGAGGCCAGTGGTAGCCTTCATAATTTAGCAAGACCCTATCTCAAGATAAAAAATTTAAAGAGGGATGGAGGGCACAGCTCAGCAGTAGAGTACTTGCAAGTTATGTGCAAGGCTCTGAGTTCAGCCCCCAAGTACCACAAAAGAAAAAAAAAAAAAGTCTATTCATAAGTCAAGTATGGAGAATCGTGAGTTTGAGACCAGCCTGGGCTATATAATCACACCCCATATTCAAAAACAAAAACAAATGTTTATTCAGGTCATTTGTAAGTTTTAAAATCGATTTTTTTTCTGTTGTATTAAGTTTCCTGTATATGTTGGATAGTAATCCTTCGTTGAGTGAACAGTTTTCTCCCATTGGTTAGGTGTTGCTACATTCCCTTGATTGTTTCCTTTACTGTGCAGATGCTTTTAGTTTGATGTAATCCTGTTTGTCAATTTTTGCTTTTGTTGCCTGTGCTTTTGTTTGCCTGTGCTGTGTTTTGCCAAAACTTTGCCCAGACCAATGTCCTGAGCATTACCTCTACACTTTCTTCTAGTAGTATCAAGGTTTCAGGTCCTACATTTAAATTTTTGATCTATTTTGAGTTTATTTTTGTGTATGGTGAGAGATCAGTCTGGTTTGGTTCTCCTGTGTGTGTATATCCAGTTTTCCTGGCACTGTTTATGGGAGAGATTGTCCTTTATACAATGTATGTTCTTGCTGCCTTTGTTGAAAATTGTCTCTAAATATCTGAATTTATTTCTGAGTTCTCTATTCTGTCCCACTGGTCTATATGTCTGTTTTTATTCCAGTACCATGCTGTTTGTGATTTTGATTTGCATTTCTCTAGTGACTAATGATGTTACACCAGCCAACATATATCTAATAATCCATTATGCTTTACAGAATGATAATCTAAACAGAGCACTTTTACTAACAAGGGTCAATTTCTTAAGCAACCTCTTCTGTGACCCTCTTCTTTGCCTTGTATACTTAGAGCTGGTAAAAGACCTTATAGGTCATCTCAGCTCAATAGCTATACTTGTAAAGATAGAGACAGTGAGGCCTAGGGAGCGTGTGCATCTTGCCCAAGTCCCTAGCCAGTGACAAAGCCAGGCCAAAAACCAGGGTCTCCTAACAACTGGCCTTGCAGGTTTCTACCACTCCATGCTGCCCACACCATGTGGGAGGGAATTACTGAAGCCCTCCGTCTTTCTGCCATAGGAGGTACCAGCTACAGCGCATTGTGAATGTGGAGAAGCGCCAGGACCAGCTACGCGGGGGTCGCTATCTCTTGGAGCTTGAATTGCTGGAACAAGGCCAGCGCCTGGTTCGCCTCTCTGAGTATGTATCCACACGAGGCTGGCAGGGCATCAATCCAGCTGGCAGGGAGGAAACAGAATCCCGGAACCTGCAGGGCCTGGTCTGGAGCCCATACAGCCGTCAGAAACATGTCCTGAATGTCCGGGATCCAGAGCCCAAGCTGTGCTGGCCCCAGGGTTTCTCTTGGAATCACCGAGCTGTGGTCCACTTCATCGTGCCTGGTGAGCATGAGCAGGGTGGGATCCTAATAACACCATGAGCACCCAGGTCTGTCTTCCCTGATTTGATCATCTAGAACTTTACAGTTGAAGAACTGAAGTTCACAAAAGAGAAAGAACAAATTTAAGGTTGTGTGGCTGGTGAATGCTGGAGCTGAGAATACACGCTGACTCCCATAGAGGCCAGTGCTCTTTGATTTATTTGCAGTTTCAGGGTTGGGTGTGATCAGCCACTGGGATTGTTGCTGAGAAAGTAAGATGGAGGGTACTGTAGAGAGTGATTTTTAGTTTTAGTTTTGTGCTGGGAATTAAACCCAGGACTTTGCGCATGCTAGGCAAGCACTCTGCCACTGATCCACATGCCCAGGCCTACAGTGGTTTTTATAAGGGGACAGGAAAACACTTAATAGGCAGGAGTATTTTGGCAATGTGGGACAGGAGATGAAGGATGATCCTGAGATGGACAGAGAGCAGGGTAGCTAAGAAAGTGAATGGTTAGGCCCAGACCCAGGCCTTCTCCTGGGCCCTGCCTGGGAGGGTGTGCAGGAGCCAGCCATAGACACCCCTGTAACTGGTGAGCTCTCACCCCAGGTCTCCATGCTGCATTACTCATGGTTTCCCATCATTATATCAGCAGAGGTCTGATGGGACTCCTGACTCGTGTTGGAGCTGAGAGTGGAGCTGTACACCTTTGCCTTACCTCTGTTTCTTTCTCCCCTGGCCCACTGGGGTAGTGAAGAACCAGGCACGCTGGGTACAGCAGTTCATCAGAGACATGGAGAACCTATACCAAGTCACTGGCGACCCACACTTCAATATCATCATCACGGACTACAGCAGTGAGGACATGGATGTCGAGATGGCTCTGAAGAAGTCCAGGCTGCGGAGGTAAGGAGGACTCCTGCGTGAGGTGCATCAGGGCTGACCCCTTCCTGAGGTCCTAGCACTGTTGGGGCCAGGGTGGAGCTTGAAGTCCCACCCAGCTTTCCTGATTCCTAGCTAGTCTCTAGCTTTCCCCCCAGGAATCCCCTACCCACAACCCCATCCCCAGAGCACTCATCATCTCTATTCTGTGCCTACCAGCCTCCTCCAGGAACCCCTGCAGCTGAGGCCTAACACTCACCCCTTCCTTTTTCTCCCCTTCTGCAGCTACCAGTACATGAAACTAAGTGGAAACTTTGAGCGCTCAGCAGGACTTCAGGCTGGTATAGACCTGGTGAAGGTAATCAGCCCAGAAGGGGCGTGGGAGATGTACTTAGAGACTGGTTAACAGGTAGAGACACATTTGGGATGTGTAAGGGAACCAGTTTTTCAGTGTGGAAAGGAATGGGAACATAGGAATGTAAGTCAGCTTTCCATTACTATAACAAAATAACTGAATCAACTTAAAATGAGGAAAGGTTTATTTTGGTTCATGGTTTCAGTCCATGGTCATTTGGCCTTATTGCCTTTGGACCTGTAGTGAGGCAGTACAGCATGATGGGGAGCATGTGGCAAAATGTTCATCTCATGGTGGACAGGAAGCAAAAGAGAGGAAAAAGGGTCTGGGGGTAGAGGCTGGGGTCTGCATGTCTTCTTCAAGGGCACACCCTCCAAAACCTAACTTCTTCCCATTAGGCCCCACCTCTGAAAGGTTCCAGCATCTCCCAATAGTGCCACAGGCTGGCAACAGCACTTTAACACATGGGCCTATGGGGGATGTTGGAGTTCACTCCGGCTCAGCAGAGTAACAGAGCTTGCCTTAACACAAGTACTTGGGGACCCTTGGAAACAGGTAAGAGCAGGTGGCACCAAAAAAGGACTTTGGGAGCCTTCTTACAAACAGGAACTGAATTTATTAAGCTGCACCTACCAAGGTGAACAAAAGGGGGTGGGTGCAGCACAATGACACTCAATGAAAGTGTCCCACAATGTGTCTCCTGTTGCCTCTTGCAGTTCGCCTTCTCTACTCTCCTCCTCCCCAAGGTAGGGGAGGAAAAGCGGAGAGCTCTTCGTGTCTTGCTTGGAGTCTTTGCCACTTCGGAGACCCTGGACTTGACACGGAGTCTTGCTCATAGTTCTCAGATGTTTCCACTGATGGTGCTTGAGGTTGCAGGTCTCAGGAGTAGCGTGAGGGGGTCAGATCTGAAAGGGCTCAGAGAGCAGGGGAACAGGAGAGGATCAAGAATGTAAGAGACAAAAGGGAAGCTGGTAGTTTCAGTGGTGGTTTATATACCTTCTATGAAGGGGGCGTGGACCCAGAAATAGCCAATCAGGGAGCAGCTCATGCCAAGTGTGGCAGTTGCATAATAAGGGATTTGAAAAAGAAAAACTTTGATAGGGGGGTTAGGTGCAGGCCAGGCCAATCCCCAAGCTTCCTTTCTTAATCCGGTGGCTCCAGGCAGCCAATCAGATTGAAGGGGGCCACATCAGAGCTGGGCTGTTTGGGAGCCATCTTGGATCACTTGATGGGAGGGGTAGGAGTACAGTAGATGAAGGGTGAACTGGGACTTGGGCAGTCATATTGGCTCTTAGTGAGTCAAACAGGTCCCAATCGAGGTTCCTGGGTTAAGGGTGACCAGAAGTGGGAGGGGAAGGAACAGGGCAGGACCTGGGGAGAGATCACACCTCGGCCAGGACTGAGCAAGCCTCAACCCGGGTACCCTCCTAGTCCACCTCTGGAGTGTCCAGATAATTCCCTACAGGGGGACATTTTCTGACCACACCAAGGAGCATCCTCTGTGCTAAGCTGCAAGACTAGCACCAGAGTGGAACTAAGCAAAAGACACTAGGGCATTGCCCCAGCTATCCAGAGTCCTCAGAGTCCATAAAAAGTCAGGGGAGGAGTCAGCATTAGCTGTCTGATGGTGAGAACTCTGCTCTGATACTCAGCACTGTGGAAATCTAATCAGCGTTAGTTTTGTGCAGGTTGTCAGTCTTTCCAATGAGGAGAAGCCTGAGGATTCCCTTAAAGAGTGGCCTGGCCTCCTCACCCTGGTCAGGAAGTCTGATGACCCTGCCTTTTCTCCCCCCAGGACCCTCACAGCATCATCTTCCTCTGTGACCTGCACATCCACTTCCCAGCTGGAGTCATCGACACCATCCGGAAGCACTGTGTGGAGGGAAAAATGGCTTTTGCCCCCATGGTGATGAGGCTGCATTGTGGAGCCACCCCGCAGTGGCCTGAAGGTGAGCCCTGCTCTGGCCCAGGGAGGAAGAGAGACCTCTCTGGCCTTGGTTCTGCCCCTCAGAGCTGGAAATATTCCTGTCTGTGGGTGTCAGCGTCCTCCCCACCTGCCCTTCTGTGGTCTCTGAGCCTCTCCAAAGTCCTCCAGAGAAGCGCCCCTGGCTGTGCCGACAGCAGCGGGTCCCTCAGTGACTCTTCTCCTGCATCCATTCATCAGGCATTCATGAAACATCTGCTATGTGCCAGTGTGGTGTCCCTGTGAGGACACCAAGGTGGGAGGAGGTTCCCTGCCTGAGGATAGGGAACTAGACAAGTAAAGCAACACACAGCTGCCCTGAGGGCCTGCTACCGTCAGTTCCTAATCAATCATAGCACATGTCTGTCAGCCCATGGTCACTGCTGCATTTGCTGAACTCTGAACCTTGGTTAGGGGCTTCCCCACAAACAGGCCAGAGACTTGTTCAGCTGTGACAGTTTTCAGCCTTAGTCACCCCACCTCCATCTTTCAGAAGAGCCTGTAGGAGCACAGCTGTCTACATCCTTTCTCTCAGCCCAGTTGAACTCACCAAAGTTTCTCGTCTGTCCACAGGCTACTGGGAGGTGAATGGGTTTGGACTGCTTGGCATCTACAAGTCAGACCTGGACAAGGTTGGGGGCATGAACACCAAGGAGTTCCGGGACCGCTGGGGTGGGGAAGACTGGGAGCTGCTGGACAGGTGCCGAGGAAAGGAGGCCATCCGTGGGGCGTGCTGGGGGAGGGAACTGGGACAGACCGGGCTAGCTATGCCCCTCACTGCAGATCCCCAGGGCCCAGGGAAGGAGCACTGAGCTCTGGGAGGATACTCAGGTTGCACATCCTACAGAGACGGATGATACCCCCACCCCGGTCCACCCCCCCCC